>JANRGW010054548.1:16600-41152 GCA_024733675.1 Psilopsiagon aymara | reverse complement strand
CTTGTGGGCTCCTCTATTACTTGCAGAAGGAAGTTGTCCTCCACACAATCGAGGAATGTCCTGGATTGCTTGTGCCAGCGCCTTACCATCCCTCCAGCAGATATCAGGGTGGTTGAAGTCCCCCATGAGAACAAGGGCCTGCGAGTGTGAGGCTGCTCCTATCTGTCTATAGAATACTTCATCCACTGAGTCCTCTTGGTCAGGTGGTCTGTAACAGATCCCCACAATAAAGTCTCCCATTGCTATTTTCCCTTTAACCCTGACCCACAAAGTCTCTGTTGACTGCTCACCTGCCCATAGACAGAGTTCCATATTCTCCAGTCTATCCGTAGCATAAATAGCAAGTCCCCCTCTCCGCCTACCAGGCCTGTCTTACCTGCATTCTGATTTCAGAAAAGTGTAAAAATGAACTTTCATTCCTTTTGCTTGTTATAGATTAATATTTTTTGGCTGTGCTACACTGCAGTTAGAGTTAAAAAAATAGTGTCTTACATTTATCTGTAAGTAGAAAATCTTTTCAGAAGTTTGCTTTGAAAAGGCCCAGATTGAATCATCCGTAGCACTTGTTCATAATAATCTTACTTAGATATGCAACATTTAAAAAATACTTCATTAAGTAGCCTGAACAGATAGGAATCAAAATTATTGGACACTGCTGAAAATTTGTTCCTAAACATCCAGTACAGTGTCTATGAAGGATCATTCACAGCAACTTCTTGTAGAACGTGTATAAATGGCTGCTTATTTAACTATGTGCTGGGTCAGAGAATGGCATATAGTTCATGATCATAAGGAGCAGCCTTTGACTAAAACTCATCTCACGGCATTGCTTTGCCTATCATTAGACTAACTGTGGAACCATTAACTTTAAGGACTAATTGTAAATATCTCTGCTTTTCTTCTGTGGTGAAATGATGTTATCCACCCTTGTGTCTGGCTGCATGTTTTCTCCTTTTTATGTTGGCTCTTCTGCATGGCAGAATTATGACATTTCCATTATTCTACCGATCTTTTTCAGCCTAGTGATTTCAGTTTAAGTGATTTAGTTTTCAATGTCCTAGAGATAAAGCCCTGCACAGCATTGTATTACCCATAATCATCTCTAGTTAAAATTCTTCATAAACTGCACAATTCAATTAATATTTCTGATTCCTAATCATAAAAATGTAAAAAGTTTTATATTATTACCTTAAGTGGAATTTCAAACAAGTTGGAAATTCTACTACGGTTCCATTATATTTTTAAAAATTACCTGCTCTTTGTTGTGAAACAACTCCCACAGTACAGCAGTATACGCATATAAATAGCTATCTTGTAAACTTTCTATCGATGAGTATCATTTTCTGTCATCACAATTGCACCATGAAATATGAAATTTCAATTTCCTCTTCATTTTCTTTTAATAAAACTCCTGTTGATTTCATTTTTGAAAAGAGATTGAATCTAAATTACTTCGACTTCGTAACTTGGGTGAATGTTTCAAGAAGGAATCTGAAACCCTTTTAAAACTCACCAGGGATATCAAGGGCTGGATCTGAGGGGCGTGCACTTACATTCTCATCTCTCTTTCAGTACAAGTCTTCTGCATTTAGAAATGAGAGTATTGATTTCATGACATTGGTACAAAAAGCATAAATATTGTGCTTATTGCATAATTGCTGTTTAAAACTTAATATTTCCAAAGAGCAGATTTTTATTCAAATAGTAGCAAGGGAGTTAACTGCAGAAATTTGACAAAAAAATCAGAAAAAAAGCTATTTTATTTTATGGTACTTATGCAACCTTATCCAGTTTGTGTAGATAGAATTCAGAGGGATGGGAATTTTTATCATTCTACTTAAAAGTGACCTATTAGTGATCAAATTAATGGATTTAAACCTAGGAAAAAATAACTTAGTTAAAACAAATGCAGATTTCTCATTGCATGTTGCATCTTTTCCCTTTTGTTTTATTAAATAGAACATGGAAGCTCTTTCCTAAAATTACAGCAGTGACTTAGAATAAGCTCAGTTTATATATTAATAGCTTAGACTTCTGGATCATCCACTGTGTTTATTCACTGAAGTTAGAGGCTTCTGGGCTCAATAATATCTTCTAACACAGCAGGTTAGAAGACCAGCCATGCTCATGACTGAATGTTTCATACTGCTCTTTCGCTTCAGCTGACAGTAAAGTGTATGCTGAGTGCTGTGGAATTGATGTAATTTCTGCATAAACCTCTACAACAGAAGTATGGTATTTCCAAGTATTTTAGAATGTATTGCGACTTACAAGCATAAATACTAACAGTTATTCCAGAATACATGATTTCTCACACATGTTATCTGCATTAGTGATGGAATATATATACTCAGAAGAGGTATTTTTCGGCCTTTGTTACAGGATCAAGAAGCAGTGTGGTGTAGACACTGAATGATCCCACCATTCTCGAAGTGATCTTTCACCAGCTGGGACTGCATGGTACAGCTGACAATGACTCTATTCATAATTGCTTTTTGGGCAAATCACAATTCTCTAATTTTTTGTGATGCATAAATTCAGGCAGGGGATGTAGTCTTGTCTGTACAGAAGCTCACTATCTGCAGAGCCAGCTTTTGTGTGTGTATATGGGAGCACTGTCACTGGAGACTACAGATTCTCTGAATTGCTTCAGAATGGGAAGCTAAGACTGATATTTTGTGAATGATCCTAACTCTGCATGACAATGATGCTGCATTTGAAAGTGATACAAAAAAGTCATTACTGCAGTCAATCCATATACATGTATAATGGTGCACTGCATAACATATTTAGAATTAGTATTCCAATGTGGATATGTGAACACAAGATTTTGACAAATGCTGTTTCCCATTCCCTCCATTAAATTGATGAGTTTGAGTTCTGTAGAAATCATGTAAGACAGTATGTTGGCTCCACAAAAATGTAATTATAGCTGTGTTAAACTATTCCAACAATTCTCTCATGCACATGAAATCAAAGAAGTTTGGGACAATATTTCATCTAATTTCTGGTATGTAATTGAGAAATGTGCTCTTAATTTTGTGTGTTGTTTTGTTGTTTTTTTTTTTTATTGGCAAAATATTACAAAAAAAATCCTTCATCTGGCAGGTTTCAGTTAGTTGAGAGAGAAAAGAGAAACAGGACCTCAGACCTCAATTTCACTTATTATAATAAATCAATTTCGTACTCATTTGTGTTTAATCTCCATTGGAAATTTGCATTATCCAATCAGAACTGAACAAGTCCCTCAGGGGAGATCAAGTGTCACATAAAAATTCAACAGGAAATTCATGCAATAAATCAGCAAAAGTACAACTCACATATGGAGATTTTAAACCCATCTAAATTCTATTTTAAAACCTCTAAATCCTATTTTAGACAGAACAAGAAGGAAGCCTGGGGACTGCAAAATCCCTAAGAGGCCCCTCAAAGTGCACATACTAATATTTAATCATTTATACTTTTTGTATGTCCAAATTAAGTTGTTTAAGTGAAATGAGTATAGCTTACATTTATACTTTTTATTCTGACAAGAGGTAGTTTATAGAGACAATATTATACCATAATCTTCAAACAATTGGCTGTTGAATTGAAATATGTAGCATACGTGATGAGAGAAGAGCTCATGAGATTCACAGTAGATCTGGACATTACTTCCTGAGATTTGAACGTGTATATGCCATCTTTGAAAAGCAGAGAAGAAGCAGGAGTGATGAGAAAAGAGGAAGCAGACAAATGACAATGGAAAAAGCAAAAGCCATCCGCAGTGCATGAATGAATAATTTCGAGCTGCTGAGCTCTAAATTTTCTACCTTGAAATGAGAAAAAAGATGTGAAGTAACAGTGGATTGCTTCCTGTTCAGCAGCAGTCAAAAATGAAGACAGAGTATTAAATCCAATAAGATCTGTTAGATTTATAAAATCAAGTTTTTGAGGAGTCAGGAAGCAGTGAGGTATCTGTAGTTCTATCTAGCTCTAGTTAAGAGGGACACCTGCTTTGTCATAATTTACTGTCCTAACTTCTGCTTTTTATGTTCTTGACTCCCAGGATGTTTCTTATCTGGTGAAAGATCTCACACTGAAGCAAAAGACTGTAATATTTGTGTAATACAATCAAATATTTCTGGAGAAACTGGAATTAGAAAACCGACTTCTGGGATATTCGGAACACTGTGAGTGCTTCATTTTTAAGGTTTTATTCAGAGTTCAAAATAGCTTCGTCTCCTTTAACTAATATATCTACGATAAAGATATTCTTTAAAGCTCAAAGTATGGGGTAGAAACAAGGTAGGAGAATAAACCAGAAACCTATTGTATCAAAATGATTGTATATAGAAAAGTCCTGTTCTTAGGAATTATTTAAAAAATCCAAATATTTATATATTTTAGAAAGTGAGAGCTAAAATATTAAGAGTACATTAAAAGAAATATATTTGATTAAAACACATTATTTGGACTAATTCAAACTAGTACAGTTTGAAAGACAAGGCTGCAAGTATGAATAACATCTTGGTCTCTGCATATTTATATCTCTGAGTTTTAAAAGCTTGCGAATGAGTTCCATTTTCAGTTTGAAAAAAGTTGTCATAGGGAAGGCTCATTATGACTGACACATTGCTGTTGCCCATATTTTTCTGTTATTTCCCAAAAATACGAATGACATAATAAGAATAGTCAGGATGCCTTCATTACCTTTGGTTTGTTTTAGGAAAAGCAGCAGCTGGTAGCATTTCAGTTATCCAGATACAAAAAATATGGGCTCTCATCTTCAGTCTATCTTTGATTCTTGTTTACCTTTTTACAGACATAGTTTAAAAAAATTGGGCAAGTATTTGAGCTCCTGCTTAAGTACAAAAGTGGAACAAAAATATATACTTAAAACTATTAATCTGGTTGAAGGTTTCCTGAAGTCAATATTTATATGGATAAGCTCTCATACTTTTGACACAAGATAACACTCTATCTTCTGCATCTATTTAAGTCCTTATGCATTTAGCACCAAACAGGACTAACACTTACTTTAAAACTGTTGCATTTTTCAGGGAAAACAAACAAATAAACAACCAGACAAACAAAAACAAAAACCCAGAGCAAGGCAAAATCAGAAAAGCACAGATATTCTTGTTCATCAAAATAGGAAACCTATGCATAATAAAATATTCTTGGCTGATACAGGGTGCCTGCGTTAATCAAATCTTTTATACAGTATGGGGGTGCGCAGGCATGTATAAATTAGATCTCAGTTCTACTTTATGTAGATAAATTTGAGAAAAACAGAAATGATACGGGAATACAAATTCATATTTCATGTTATTGTACCATCTTTTTAAGAAACTGTGTTGACATGTCAGAATAGCATAATTTAGATTTATTTACAATCTACTCATTTTTTTAACCTGGCAATAGAGTAAATAGAATTAGGTGAGTGAGTTAATATAAACTACAGTCTGAGACACTTGTAATATAAATCCTTTTTTTCTTATCTCATGATGTGAATTAAAGTCTGCCAAGAGTGATAAGAAAGTTCTGTTCACCTGAACCTGTTGACACAATGTTTTAGAAAAGTATAGTAACAGGAGTCCTGAGAGTTTCGGTTGAGTTCTGGCTACATTTCATACAAATAAATAATCTGCAATTACATTGTAGGATTAATAAAATATAAGTCTCTAAATAAAAATACTTTTTAAGCTATAAAAAGTAGTGGTTTGCATGTACATATAAATTTGTATTGGGATAAAATGGAAAATGCACAGCTTACTAAGAAAGCTGATGTAATATCTTTTCAGCATTTGTTGGCGCTAAATCATCTAATAAATTACAAACAAATTTAATCATGGTTCATAATTGCATACTCTTGAAGGAATAAAAGTTTAGATTCAAACTATGTGATACTTAAAATATAATGTTCTGTATCACATAGACCAATGAAACTGCACATGAGCAACAAACTAATGGCCCTAAAGCTGTCATGCAGTAAAACATAAAGAGTAGATGCTTATAAGCAAGTACATATTTTATTAGAAACTGAGAAATTTAATTTCCTTCGAGGGCACAGAAAATTTAATGTCGACCTTTTTTTGACTGGTTGAAGTAAACTTGTTTTGAAATTTTGTTATCACCACCAAAATTAACTAATTTGGGATTGACATTTTCATTCCAGGTGATAAGAGTAGAAAAACTCAATGCTCTAAGTCTTGATGCTTCAAGGTATTTCTGTTTCACTTGGAGAATATTGCAGATTATTATGGTGTAATGATTATTTGTACGGCCTTAACAGATCATAGGCCTGGTTTTGTTCCAGGTTAGTAGTATAGAGTATGTTTATTAACATGATGCATTAAGCCAGCTAGAACAATTACTAAAACTGCTATTTGTTTAATTACTAGATTATGAATGACCAATTTTCTTTTAATTTACAACAGATAGGCTTGCTCTTTAGAATCCATAATAGGAGTTCTGCTGTGAAATACTTGAGTCAGTTTGGATCTGTTTCTATAGCTATTTGTTTCCCAAGTGTTAAGATTTCCGCTATAAAATTATGTCATTCTTAAAGGATAGTTTTCTTTTTAGTCACTGCATATGTTTTGAAAGAAAAAAAAGTTGTTAAAATGTATATTGCTTTAAAAGAATGAATTAAGTTACTTAAGCCACAAAATTGATTATTTGGTGTGACATTTTTATATAGCCAAAAATAGGCACACAGCCACAAAATATTTTCTATATATGGAGCCTGAATTTTCTGTTTTGCAAACATTGTCCCTATTTTACAGCATATATTCAACAGGGGGGGACAATAAGTCATTGTATTAAATGAATTAATTTCTATTAGCAGAATTTCAGTGTGATTTTATGCACATAAAAATATTTGATCGTCCTGTATTCATTTTCATTTTGAAAAAACTGAGTTCTTGCAGGAAACTATGCAGATGAGACAATTTCTAGAATAATCAGCTTTCTGTTTTAAAAGCTTCTCTCAAGTAGACTACCATATTGCCTTGTTAATGCTGAACTTTTGCATCTCTTTTAAGGCCAGAGACATCTTGTAGACATTGAGTTCCTTTTCAACCACCTGGAAGAAATTAAAGGCAAAAGAACTTTTTTACTGAGGCATTACTTTAATGTTGTCCATCCTTTCATTAAGAAATCAAAGCATAATTCCATCTTTTCAAGTGTTTTCAAATTGATTCATTAGAAAGACAGTCTTCAGTGAATTTTAAAACGTGTCCCATATTTGCTTGGCTATTAAATCCTAGGTATTATGAAGCATCCTGCAAAATGCCCACTTAAAACTAAAATTAGTTTGCATCATTTTTTGTTCCATCTGTGTTCTATTTCACTGCCAGAATGGGGAAAAGATAGAGGAAGAAGGCTAGAAGTGAAAGTACTTATATATGGCAATAATTATTAACTTTGGTGGCATGTCAACAGCTGCTACTAAGAAGAACTAAATCTTTGGAAAGGATTTAATCCACCTACTTTCAGAGACTTCGCATATCTGACTGCAATGTAAGCACCTCAGCAGAGTGATGTCAATATTCCTTCAAATATTGTTTAATTGTGCTGCAGCATGAGAACTCCTTTTGTGCCTGTTTTGCAAGCAGTACTATGACTAAAGCTATCTCCAGTGGTAATACAGGATTTGACATGGCTTATTCTTTGAGCTTTTTGAAAGTGGTCATGTGAATGCCCTTTAAACTATAGTAAAGCACATGCTGTCCAGAACTTATTATGTGGTTTGAAGGGCAGGGTGTTGGCTGTGCCTTCAGAACAACTCTTTTATCCATTCTGCACTGTGAGCAGACATACTCTATGTACACCACTGCTGAGGTGTGCCTACAGGACATAGAATTTTTTGTTGCCACAATACTACAACATTTTTCTTCAACAAAAAAAAAAAAAAAAAAAGAATCTATAAAATGACCTTGTCTTTCTTTGCAGGTATAGTTCACTGATTTGCTAATTGCATTCAAATCGGCATTCATTTTTCTGTACACTCTAAAGGACATATAGTAAAGTAAGACCAGTCTCCTTTAATGCTCTTTCCTTTCTAAGCATGAATTTCCTTTACACTATATAGAATAATGTATTATATTTTAATATTATTGAGGTTGGAGTTGAGGTAACTGTATTTTCATTCCTAATGTTTTTGTTTTGCCTTGCTAATTCCTACACATTCCTCATTATTCCTGAGATCTAAGATGTATTCTTGCTGCTGATTATCTTTGATTTAATATAGTTGAAGTTCAGCATAGTCCAATATCTAGAAAACTGTTGTGATGTTAGTGTTGTCGTCTTTAGCAAGCCTGACCTATGCAAAATCTCCATCCCCCCTCTGCGAATTATCATGTTGAATTTGGTTGACAGTGGCAGTGCTGGTGCTTGGCAATGCAGGAAGCTGAATCCAGGGCTCCACAGAAATCTATTTGCTGTCTGTCTTGTAAATCAATTTTCTTATGTTGTGGTCTAGAGTCCAGAAGAAAAAGTTGATCTGCATAAACCAATGGCCTCATTAAAAGAAATAAAAAAAAAAAAAAAATAGGCTAGAGCAGGAAAAACAAACAAAAAAAAAGATATTTTGAAGACGTGTACATGCATATTTGTTTTAACATCTCTTTTTGATCTTATTCCAGGGGTAATATTGTACAAACTTTTTCAACTAGGTATTATTTGTGAAAAAAATGTGACCTGGATTAGATGCGTTCTGTGAAGATGGTGCAGGGTCTGCTTGGTCTTGGAACAAAAGGAACCCTCAGTATAGTTTCCCCAGTGCTGCAGCCCAGTAACACTTATGGGCCTTAACTGAGGTCGTAGATTCTCTATGCTAAGCAATGTACAAGCTCTAAGTGAGAAGGAAAAAAAGCAAACAATGCAGGTCCTTAAGCTTTATAAAAAAAGATCCTCAAGACAGGCACATGGAGTCAGATGGCTACAAAATCATCTTCCAGAGGTTACATACAGGGTAGGTCAGATAGATAGAATGGAGCTCCCACCTCTTTCTGCCCATGCCGAGTGGATGACCCTCAGACCATACAGTCTCTTGAAGAGTTTCCCTTTGAACAGCCTTGGAAGTGAGAGGTCTGTACACATATATTTATGTACATATAGGATTATGTACAAAGGGACATGAGACAGGTTTCACATTTTTTTTTTTTTTATATCAGATTATAGAACTAAAAATGTCAAAGAAAGGAATTTCAGGGGAAGTAAATGAAAATAACATAAGATCAAAAAAGTGAAGCTGTTGGACAGGCAAGATACATTGCAAGGAAATTAACACAGGCCTGAAAAATATCTGTATGGTCAATCCAGCTTCCAGGGTTCTTGGGGGAGCTGAGATTAAAATGTCTAAAGCAGAAACAATTTTCAGTTTATGACACAGAAAACCTCAGGCTGGAGTAATCAGACTGGAGCGTATCTTTCGTCAGTCAAGTCCAAGGCATAGCTCCAGAGCATTCCAGGATAGCTTGTAAATTTCTATAACAGTAACAGATTTTTAATAGCTCTTTTGACAATGCATGAGGGATTGAAGGAGTAGGGTTGCAACCAAAACCTTTTTTAAAAGATTCTTAATAAGCCAGGAAATGAGTCTTAGAAGGTTTAACTCTTCAGTAGTAGTTCAGGCGCTAAGGGTAATGTATAAAGAATGGTATCACCAAGCATCTGGATTTCATAGTATATGCTAATAAAACCTACCATGAAATTAAGCCAAATATAGTTTGGGTGCACTAGAAAGACTACTGAAATTATGAGATAATGCCAAACCTAAGGATTCATACTTCCTGAAGACTGCATATGGAAGGAGGTGTTCATCTTTGATGTCCAACAGACCAATTACAAGTTTGAAAATTGTGGTCAAAATCCAAAAAGCGAAAAATGTTTTAATGTATAATATTGCGCACAATTCTGTGTCTGAAACACATGCAAAAAGAACAAGAGAAATACCACAGTCTAGAAAACTGTGTGTCATAACTTAAGGCAGAAGCTAGAAAAGGATTTTGAACATCTTTGTATTTGTACTTGAGGCTATTAGTAAGAAAAATCTGAATATCTAAGAGCTTTAGCTGATGGGGTCTTTTCAGATGTCTCAAAATTAAATCCATAGGAATTAGACTGCCATTGAAGCTGTCATGAATTCCATGCAACCCCAAACCCCACCTTTGGAAAACTGACTTCTTGTTAATGGTTTTTATAATGAGTGGTGCAACTACTACCTTCCAGGTATCAGCATGGGGCAGTGACATTTATTTTTCTGTTGACATAAACAAGATTTATTTGCAGTTGTATTTCCAGAGATATGACTAATAAATGTATACATGGCATCTGCAAGCAACCTACAAAGAGATTGTTCTTAAAAATAAAGGCAGGTGATGATAAGTATTTTAAAAATCCATGAGTGATTGTAGACAAGTAAAGGCCTGGACCTGTATTTTTACAACTACTATGCCCAGCACATAGAGGATTTCTTTCTCTTCCTTAAAATTCTCTGTGTTTTCTAATGTTAAACAACAAATGTATTATTATCTTTTCCTTGTGTTTGAATTTAGTAGGGTCATATGTAGGATAAAGTTAAAGTGCTGACATCTGTTATCCTTGCAATGCCTTTAAAGTATATGCAAAAAGTAACTCTTTTCTGCTTTCTGACAGCACATTTGGGTTAATCCTTTCACATCTTAACTTGTAGCCAAGTCTGCTGGTTTAAATGATTAAATGTTAAATCTTGTATTTACTCTTGGACTATGCAAAAGTCAAAGGGAACAATTTGTCAGCTCATTCATATTTTGCTTCTGAAGCCAGTTAACTAATCAGCCTAACAGAAAAAGAAGTAAGATAAATGGAGGTCATTCTGTTATGTAGGAAACTGAACATGAAGATGAATTTTTCAGATTTTGCTTCATTTCATCTGCAGTTATCACTGTCGTAATTGCTTCTGAACACTTAAGGTGCTCTTCATGCTGCTTCTGTGACATGAATGGTTTAAACTATTTCAGTAGGCTACTTGCTTCCAGCATTATACTCTTTTTTCTTATTCTAATATAGAAAAAATCCTGTACCTTTTATATAAAGTGAATTTGTCAAATGAAAAATAAAGCATCAAGAGCTGTGTAAGCTACCAGCTTCTGCCAGAAATCCTGAGCAAATAAAATCTTGTTATCATTGCTAGTATAGTTCCAAACAGTTTATATATATATAAAAAAAATCAAACAAACAAACAAATAAAAAGTGATAATCTAGGCTCAATTATCTTGCAGTAATTTCTTTTCCCACAATGGCATCTATTCATTTAAAAAGTAGCAGGGTTATCCTGTTTTCTTCATCTACAGCCTGCAAGAAAACCATTACCATTTCCGGTTCATGACAGTCATCAGGTGTTTCCCATTGCAACTTCATGAACTATATTCTGATATGAAAACACCTAAAACCTAGTAATCACTGTGCAAAGAAAAAAATCTATTTAAAAAGAGAGTAAAGTTTGTGCAACATAAAATCTTTCAACTTTTATGTTGCTACATCATAGAATGTTTCTTTATTGAGAACTCTTTAAAGCCTGAGGAAAATGCCAGAATTCAGAAAAATATCTTTTGTTTTGTCAATACATAATGGTTTTCTCACTAAATTGTAATGGTATAGTTAGCCACATATGTAGAATTCTCATCAGGGTTTGTAGTCTGATTCACTGCACTATGATTTTTGTGATGGATAAGCATCCAAACACATAACTAGACCCAAGGTAGCAGTATTAAAATTTCTGCAAAATTATGCTAGCTTTCCCAGTTACCTAAATTTCTACAGTGGTAGACTGAGAGATTCTTAAAAAGATATACTCATTTTGGCACTCTGTACACTTTAAAAAATGATCTCATTTTAAAAAACTCAGCTTTGTGCCAAAGAAATATAGGAATGAGACTGGATTTCTTTCTTTTATGGTTTGTCAGAAATTTAATGTAGTTTTTTACATTAAATTCTCAACTACTACAGCTGCTGTAGGAAATGCACAGATAAACAATAAGTTCAGAAAGGTAAATGGATGCATGGTGTTCCTAAAATACTAATGCAAACTGTGCTTAGTTCAGAATTTCCAAACCCATCTCAAATTTGATCTTAAGTTTCTGCAGGTCTTTTTAAAAACTCCTATGAGTTTAAATCAATATATTCTTCTAGCAGTAGAGTTCATGGTATTAAACAAAAACTGTGTGGGATATCAAATACTTTTATAGCTGCATATTGAATTTAATTAATCATTTATTATAAACACAAGATATTTTCTTAACAAAAAAAAAATATTAATTAAAAGGAGTTTTAGCTTTCTCTCCAGTGTTTGTTGATTTTTTTATCTTCTTAGAATAATAAAATCATAGAATATTTAGGGTTGGTAAGGACATCTCCCACTAAACCACATCACCCGAGGCTCTGTCCAACCTGGTCTTGAGCACCACCAGCAATGGTGTATTCACAACTTCCCTGGGCAACCCACTCCAGTGCCTCACCACCCTTATGGTAAAGAACTTCTTCCTTATACCAGATCTAAACCTCCCCTGTAAAGTTCGAACCTGTTACCCCTTGTCCTATCACTACGGTCCCTAATGGAAGGTCCCTCCCCAGCATCCTTACAGGCCCCCTTCAGATACTGAAAGGCTGCTATGAGGTCTCCACACTGAACAGCACCAACTTTCTCATCCTGTCTTCATTCAGGAGGTGCTCCAGTCCCATGTTCACCCTCATGACCCTCCTCTGGACTTGTTCCAACAGTTCTGTGTCCTTTTTACGTTGAGGGCACCAGAACTGTGCAAAATACTCCAAGTGAGGTTTTACAAGAGCAGACTAGAGGGGTAAGATCACCTCCCTCAACTTGCTGGTCATGTTCCTTTTGATGCAGCCCAAGATACGGTTGGCTTTCAGGGCTGCAAGCGCACACTGAAGCCAGCTCATCTTCATTTAGTCATCAACCAACACCCCCAAGTCCTCCACAAGGCTGCTCTCAATCTCTTCTTTGCCCAACCTGTAGCTGTGCCTGTTATTGCTCCGACCCCGGTGTCCAACCTTGCACTTGTCATGGTTAAATTTCATCAGGTTGGCATCAGCCCACCACACAAATGTCTCTTGGTCCATCTGGATAGCATCTCTTCCCTCCAGTGTACCAACCAAACCACTCAGCTTGGTGTCATTGGCAAACTTGCTGAGGGTGCGCTCAATCCCACTGTTCATGTCACCAACAAAGATGTTGAACAAGAGTGGTGCCAGCACTGATCCCCGAGGGGCACCACTCATTGCTGGACTCCAGCTGCGCATCGAACCATTGACCACAACCATTTGTGTGCGGACATCCAGCCACTTCTTTATTCTCCAAGTGGTCCACCTGTCAAATTTAGAGACAATGACGTCATGTGGGACAATGCTTTGCACAAGTGCAGGTAGATGACGTCAACTGCTCTACCCCTGTCCATCAGTTCAGTAGCCCCATCATAGGAGACCACCAGATTGGTCAGGCAGGATTTTTCCCTTAGTGAAGCCATGCTGGCTGTCACCAAGCACCTTGTTGTTTTTCATGTGCCTCAGCACGCCTTGGAGAAACCACTCCAAGATTTTTCCAGGCACAGAGGTGAGGCTGACTGGTCTGTAATTCCCCATCTCATCCATTTTCCTCTTCTTGCAAATGGGAGTTATATTTCCCTTTTTTGTAGTCATCGGGAACTTCACCTGACTGCCATGATTTTTCAAATATGATGTAGAGTGGCTAAGCAACTCCATTTGAAGCTCCTTCAGGACCCACGGACAGATTTCATCAGATCCCATGGACGTGTGCACATTCAGGTTCTTAAGATGGCCTTGAACCAGATCCTCTCCTACAGTGGGCCCAAGGTCTTCATTCTCACAGCTGTAGTTTATTTTCCTCAAAGAAATCCCACTTGGATTCTTTCACTTTGTGCCTTCTACCAGTCTATTTACAATATTGAGTCAAGTTAAAAAAGTATTGTTCTGGAAAATTTGACAAGATAATGAGAGCAGTACTCATGGTAAATATTTTCTAATTTAAATTTCTGCTCCTGGACATTCACATGCTCTACTTCTTTTGTCTTAGTATGTCCACTGATGTTCCATGGAAAGTCATAATTGACAAAGTGTTCATGGATTTGTGTTTTATTGTTCTTCCAGCTTTTTACACTGTTTTACCACACCATTTTTTGTTTGTTCATACTAAAAGAGAAAATGAAATAGAAAAAAGTTACCTTTTCTTATCTGTAGCTCATTCTGTGGCAGTGTTGCTCCTTTTCTTTTCCTTGATGGCAAACAGAAATCAATGTATTTCTAATATTAATTCTGAAATTAACAGCTACTTCTGCTGAAAACTTTTAGAGGATTAAAAGTAATGCATATGCAATAGTGACCAGAAGAATTTTTGTAACTGATTTGACCTTATGAATTATATCAACCTGATCTTCTGTCTTTTGCATATTAAATATTTATAGAGAATATATGGCATTCTTTCAAGAGCAGTTTGTTTCCAGAACTGACACTTTAGTCTTGCAAAACACATCACAATGTTCCTGATGCATTTGGACTCATGTTTCTATAGGATGTAACTATTACTGAAGGCAGATTTCATTTATTGCTCAAGGTCGATAAGCACAATAGTGTATGAAAGCTGATAAATTGTGCTAACTTTCCAGTAACATAAATCCATGCAAAGCACTCTTACATTACTTATATTACAGATGTACTACTTTAAAGAAAAAGAAAATAAATAAATTAGTAAACAGGGGAAATCGGTTTTCAAGCTAAGAAATGTAAGCAAATGTGGTCTATGTTTCATTTCCCAAGAAGTATGTCCCATTTCAAATAAGTTACATTTTTCTTTTGCGTCATTTAACCTACCACAAGTGGCATTGCAGTATTTATCAACTTTAATCAACATGACTGACAGGAACCTGATAATAGAGAATAGCCGTCTCCAGAGGTAGGGCAAAATCTTTTGAAATGTCAGTAGTGAATACATTGTATTTACATTTCTTTGGGACTCTCGCTTTTAAAAGATTTTCATCTTTTACACTGGAGGGATGAAAGTAAAGGTTATTTAACTATACATCAGAAATTGTATCTGATGACAGTGTGACAAAATATTCCTGTGTTCAGAAGTGCAGATTGCCCGCCTCTCATCTCTGGTGCTTTTTCAGTGATATAGCAAGTTCATAGCTGCTATTTGTCCTCTAATACTTGGAATTGTTCATCATCCAATTAATGGCAGTCCTAGAGCTTTCTTTATAAATCCATTTTGGTTTTGGCCAGCATATTAGTTCTTTACAGAGACTTATAGGATATTATATATAAACAATTAAAATTAATAATAAATTATTTCTGGACTGACAGGAGAGGCATTGCTTTGACCATAAGCTGGGCTGTCTGTGAAAAAGGCTGAGTTGTCTGGTTGTGCTAGATTACATAGAGGCTTCGCCTAATGTACTCATGAGCAAAAACATATTGCAGATATGCTAATCCCATTTGGTTTCTGTCTGTGAAGTCAGAAAGTTTAGACTTTGGCTTAGTGTTGTCTACAGCAATCAGCGAATTGGTTTGGGCTGTAGCCAGTGGTTCCTCTCCTTCATGCCCTCTGTTTTGAGTGTGGAGCAGCTAACACTGTGGCCAGTGGTTCAGCTAACTGCAGCATTCTCTTCGGAACATCCCCTCTTTCTGAACATCACCAAAGTAGCTTGTTTCTCAGTGAAAAGAGGTTTCTTGGTCCCAGGTCAGTCCCTTTTGATGACTTCATTATCCCATAAGGCTACTGACTTCCTTGTGGAAACATTTCTTCCAGCATTTCATAATTCAGGAAGTGTTTTTATTTTAAACTCAAAAGATAGTTTTCCTTTGGACTACAATTTTAAGAGTATTGGCAAAGGAATGATTTAAAAAATAATTTGGAAAAAATCTGTAAAAAATATTTCAGAAAGAAATAATGAAAAAATATACTTTAATACTAAAATATTTTTAAAAATACTGAAACATCCACAATATTTTTCAAACAGAAGGTTAATTTCTCTGGCTTTCTTTGAGGTTCAGATATCGTAACTCTTTTTGATGAAGAGAAATCACAATAACTTTAGCAGGATTGGTTAAGCTGTAAAGAACTTGTCAAGGCAAACCCACTTTTACAAACATGGAACAGCTAGAAATGCCTCAGTGTGCTTGTGGCTCACCAGTATAGTATTTTTCTCCCCTTTTCCTCTGTACAATATATTAGTTTCAGATGGATGTCCTGTACCCAGTGCTAAGCCCAGAAGCGAAGTTACCAAGGCTAAAGCATTCATCTGCTGCCAGTCTGTACAGTGCCTGGAGAGTGCAGGCACAGGAGACATGAGGCATCTTTCAGTTGCTGCTGGGAATGTCCCACTGGCAGCATGGGGCTGCTGAGAGATGGCTGCGGGGCACCAGAAGTCTGCAGGGATGAACCCTGAGCTTATCCAGAAAATGACAGCTACCATAAGAGCTCCTCACTTGAGGGGAAACCAAGGTAGTGAGTACAATTTCACCAAAAACATTTCTCTGGATTTTTTGTGGCAAATGTGTTTGTTCCTTCTATGTATCAGAAGTCCATTTCTTACTTCCTTATATGCCAAATGCCTTCACTTTCTTGAAGATAAACCCAACCAATCATTTGCATGAAAAGCCTCCCAGGTCCAAAATCTGTTCTGCCTCTTGAAATTTACATAGCTGCTTCAGGAGAGAAACCAGACCCTTGAATAAGAAGAAATGGGAAATATTTCATTAGTGAAAGGAAAGGAATGTAGTTTTGCAGCATGGCTGAAAGGACTGCAGACCCCCTCAGCTGCTCTGCACAAAATGATTCAGTCTTGCAGTGGCGGGGAATCACTAACCTTTTTGTCTAAGCCAAGCAAAAGAAGATTTAACATCTCCGGAGCTGCTGCACAAAGTCATCTCTATTGCATTCAATCTTCATCTGTGCTTCTGTTTTCTACCATATATTCCAACATATTCAACAACGATAAAAATAGCCCCTGCATATAAACAACTAATTCTCAAGACCTATTTTTATTATCAATCAGGTTCTCTACTGAGAGCATTTTGAATTAGAGCATTAAGGAATGCTGGGATTATTGTGTTTACACATGTGCCACTGACACCTATGAAATCTCTCACCATCTAAAAAGAGTACCTGAATGACCTCCACACAATAAAAAGGGGTATTGCTATAGCTTGAAAAAATGGAACAAGCAGGCAGGCATTTGCAAATAACTGTATGAATATGTAACATGTGCTGCTGCTGAATCTCACAGGGATTAGACACACAAAAATACAGTAAATGAGGAGCACTGTCAAGTTCCTTCAGTGAATTATCTAACTGTAGTTGCATGTACTTTCTCAATGAACAACCAAAACAACTTGTGTTTTCAGCCTTGATTTTTCTGTTGTTGTTGTTGTTTAATCCTGCAACCTGTAAAAAATCACACAGCATGGATTTATATGTACTAGTTTTTAAGATTCCCTTGATTTAATTGTAACACAAAAAGTCATATATCTATAGTTATTTGTAAAATGAAACTAATAGACCTACTGAGGACCAAATAAGGGTCAAAGGGTCCAGCTGCTCCTGTGCTTCTGCACAGGAATTCAGGGTTATGCTACCTCTCACTCCATGCAGGAAAGAGCAGTGCCTTGCCATGAACTGGCAGCAACCAGCCAGTTCATGCTTTCCTTTTGTGATTTGCGTCTTCTGGTATGAGCAACATCCTTATGCAGAGCTGCCAGTGCATGGCAGGGGAAACAGCCTGGTCTGTCTATGTGTTAGTCAAGTGTCACACTATTACTCTTCAGAGATAACAAGTTAGGGGACACTGATGTCCCCTTAAGAATAAACTTTGGAAGCAAGAATAATCCTCATTAGAGCACTTCTGTCTTGCTTATCTGGCATGCAGGTGCACAGGAAAGCTCATAAATAAGCCAGTAAGTATTGACTGATTAGAGGTTTCTGTGCCAAAAGCTGTGTGGCCTGATACATGATTCTTAAAACAGTCTGTACAGTCTGGAGGTTTCAGATTATGAACAGTACAGGGGTCTCTGACAAGGAGTCTGAGTACATTAGCAGGAAGAAATAAGGCTTAAAAAATTCTTTTTAGAGACTGCACACCTGACCTTCTTATGGGCATTTGCTCACACAGAAAAAAAAAACGTTCAGTGCTCACTCCTATCTCAGAAGGCAGAATTAAGAACATCAGTACATATAAAAGACCATTCATAACTGAAGACAAAATTAATGCTAATTTAGAACAAGTATTTTGATGTATTTTGGGAGTTGCACTGGAAGTATATTTATATAACATTATTTGGAAATTTCAGAAAATTTCACAGTGTTCTGAAACATGTCACAGAGAGTCAAATGAGAACATCTTTCTGCTGGCTCACTTTGCATCACCTAGGGGAAAGTGTGTTATTTAAGGAGCAAGCCAGGGGATAATGGTGAACAATAATGGAAATGAGAACATATCGAGCAATCAGGAACAAAAAAATATATTAGCAAATTAATTTGAAGGTTGAGACTCAAGGCCCATAATAGAGTTCATCTGAGGTTGTTGCACTCTGTGACTATTAGCTTTTTTCTATATTCTGAAGAATATGACAATGCATATTTAGGTGTTGAAAAATAGAGAAATGTGGTGCTTATTATAAAGTAGATTTTAGAAGTGTTTGATCTACAGATAAAGGATGCATTCTTTTTCAGAAAGGCATATGAATTCCCTAAGGATTACTTTTGGTTTAAGGAGCAAATACTGTAACTAAAATAAGCAGTTCAGGAATGAGTTAAAGGAATTTTGGAAAGCACGGCATTAGGGCCATTTTTGTTTACTTTATAATTCACTAACCTAAATTTGACAATGACAGAATTTGGAAAGAAGGATAAAGTAAATACAGAAGAACAGAGCAAATAAATTCAAAATGATCTGGATAGATTCAGCTTAAATGCTGCATAAGTAGCTTATTCAGCTCAGTTGTACAAAAGTGTGAAGTAATAAGATTAGGAACTAAAAATAATCAAAGAGAATAGAGACCAAAAGAAAATACAACAAATAATCCCAGAAGAGAGTAGACTAAGTACTTTTCCCTGCTATTGGGGAGAAAATACTACTTGCTTTCAGGCAGAGCACAGGGGACTTTGCTAGCCTCAGCACAGGCACAGGGAGCTGTACATCTCTGGGCTGACAGAACCATGCATAAGTGGCTGTCTACCGAAATGCACACTTCTGTAGGCAGAGGGGTCAAGCCCTGGAAATGAGCTCCATGGGGGTATGTTGGGGAGGGAAAGGAAATGGGCAAACTGCAGATTTTCATTTAGTTATTTAACGCACACGTTAGAATGAATCCAGAGGAAGTCACAAAGATAATCAGGGGGCTGGAGCACCTCTCCTGTGGAGACAAGCTGAAAGAGCTGGAATTGTTCAGCCTGGAGAAGAGAAGGCTCTGGGGAGGCCTTAGAGCAGTTTCCAGTGCCTAAAGGGAGGTGTGAAAAAGCTGAAGAGGTGCTTTTGACAAGGGAATATAAGGCCAGAACAAGGGGCAATGGCTTTAAACTTGAAGATAGTAGATTTAGTTTAGATATTAGGATGAAATTCTTTCATTGTGAGTGTGGTGAGGCACTGGCACAGGTTGTCCAGCAAAGCTGTGACTGCCCCATCCCTGGCAGTGCTCAAGGCCAGGTTGGACAAGGCTTGGAGCTACCTGATCTAGGGGAAAGTGTCCCTACCTGTAGCAGGGCTTGGAACTGAATGAGCTTTAAGGTTCTTTTCGACTCAAACCATTCTAGGACTCTAAATAATTAAATGTATCTGTCCACAACACCAATTGGAGAGCTAGGACTCACCATGCAGGGCATGTTTGACAGCTCTGGCAGTCCCTGTCTCAAATTGTTCTCAATTGACATAGTGTTTTTTTTCTCATCTCAATTCAGTTGTATGACGCTTTTTCTTTTCCTCCACACCATATTTTGGTGCCTAAGGCCCTGTGATCAGTGTAAACAAATAAATGCTTATGAGTTGTCTACTAACCAGATTTGTGGTAACAGTCCATTTTGGTTTACGGAATTTTAAAAAGAAGCATCTCATTACTAACAAATGAGAGACTTCAGGAAGACAATGCTAAACATTTTTGGGTTTAAATACAGACTTTATTTTACTGTAATATAGTTAGAAAACTGAAGCAATAAAACTCTAAGTAGATTCTACTGAGCAACAATGCAGTCTTAGATATATTTTCTTTAAATTGCTAATAATCCTTTACCAAATAATTAAAGACACCATTAGCCACCAGCCTTCTATTCAAAATCAGGTTACTCCTTTTTCTTTAAGAGGTACTTTTATTGTGTTGGAGAAATTATACTGGGTATTCTCTGTCTAAAGTAGCAAAATAACTCCATAATTGGATTTGTTCAGAGTAATGTTAACAAGATTTAAAGCACAGTTGCAACACAGGAAAACTTAGTGTGAAAAGACTATTCTATGTCTTCAGCTGTCAACTAAAAGTATATTGAATTTTGTAGAGCAAATTCGAATAAAAGTGTTGAGATTAAAAGTGATAAAGCAGCAACAGTGAGATCAGAATCCCTCCAAAAATTAGATTAAATCCTCCTCAAGATCATAAAAACCTTATTATCCTGACATGACTATATCAATCATTGCAAGACAATTATCTTAACAAGTTAAATTTGCTTTGATACAGGGATGTTAGACTTTTTTTTTCTGTTTCTCTCTTTTTTTTTTTTCCTTCTCCTTGGTATGAAAATAGACTGTGTATGGTCGAGGCATTCCTGAGCAGAAAGTGAGACAGACAGATCTAGGTTCTCATGGTGATGAATTAGCCATAAAGTTTATCTGTAAACATCAATAAAGTTCTTTAAGCAACAAAAGCTTACATTATATTGAACTGTGAAATAGAACATTATACATTTTATTGACTTTAGTATGTACTTATTTAACACTGTTTTTAGCTCTTCACTTCTTTAAGTCCAAACTCATTCTTGTAGCAGAAATACTGTGCTGCATCTCTGTTCTATCTGTCTTAGCCTGGAATTTAATACTCAGCCTATATCTCCAAAGGTGACCAGTGCTATTACTGGTAAACGTAGAACTGAAGAATGATGCAAAAATGGTCACAAAATAGTCAAATCCAAAGCCAAAAAGAGAGGATCTCAGACTTTTTACCCTCACTAATAACAGAAGCAGGACTTCAGCTTCTACAGGAGTACTACTGGTATTCAAAGAGAAAACACACTGCTGTTAGAATTGCTTTTTCCACCCGTTCTGAACCTGTTTCTTCCCATTTTTAATTAGGAATTTCCTGTGCCTTCATTGTTTGTTCTGGAATAATTGATGAGCATTTTGTCCTTATTTGCTACTGTGCAACAATTTTATGGACATTTTTGTTACTTTTAATGTCATTGACTTGGCTTTGCATTGGAAACTTGCTTGCTGTTTACAGATTCAATTCCAAGGCACAACAATACACTTATGTGTTAAAGAATGTGGCAAACACAGGGTTTTCTCTCAGACAGCAAAAGAACACTGGTGTAATCTTAAATATTGAACACTTTAGATTCTTTCCAAATGAAAAATGGTCATCTGTATTTTGCATATTCTGAAAGGTACATTAAATCGATGTTTAACTTTTAAAAGTTTTTAGTTTTTAGTTTTTAAAATTATTTCTTCCTGAATGCATATTCAGTAGGAGCTGCCTCTTAAAAATTATGGTATAGTTCTAATCAGTCTGGAAAGTGTTTATAAATACATTTTACATTTTAGAAGATAATTATGGCTCTAAATGAAAAAAGTTGCTGTTTTGTACTATATAGGATATGTCTACAGATGATCACTAAAGCAAAGAAGCTGTTACATTAAGGTTATAGTGTGATGCAGATGAAAGCTATGTCATTTTAATGAAAACAGAATTTTCCATCAGATTTCACAGAAAAATTATACTGAATTTTCAATACTATATCTTAAAACATTTTTATTGACAAGAGCTAATAACACAAATACTACATTTCGAAAAAATTAGAATTTTATTTAATCGAAATACTTAACAACAATGGTACAAGGGATGACACTGAAATAAATGGCTTCCCAGACCCATGAAGTGTAGATGGTTTCAGACAACCTTACATAGCTGTTGATAACAAGTTTGACACTCCACAATGGTTTAATTCCGACATAGTTATTCAAATTTTATTAACCCAGACAACTTATAATAACTATGATAGAATCTTAGAATCATAGAATAATTAGGGTTGGAAAGGACCTTAAGATCACCTAGTTCCAGCACCCCTGCCATGGCCAGGGACACCTCACACTAAACCAAGCCACCCAAGGCTCTGTCCAGCTTGGTCTTGACCACCGCCAGTGATGGAGCGTTCACAACTTCTCTGGGCAACACAATCCAGTGCCTCACCACCCTTACACTAAAGAATTTCTTCCTTCTATCCAGTCTAAACTTCCCCTGTTTAAGTTTGAACCCATTACCCCTTGTCCTATCACTACAGTCCCTAATGAAGAGTCCATCCCCAGCATCCCAGTAGGCCCCCTTCAGATAATGGAAGGCTGCTATGAGGTCTCCAAGCAGCCTTCTCTTCTCCAGGATGAACAGCCCCAACTTTCCTCAGCCTATCTTTGTGCGTGAGGTGCTTCACTGATCAGGAGTCCCCTGATCGGCCTCATGGCCCTCCTCTGGACTTGGTCCAAAAGTTCCATGTCCTTTTCATGTTGGACACCAGAACTGTGCAAAATGCTCCAAGTGAGGTCTCACAAGAGCAGAGTAGATGGGCAGGATTACCTACTTTGACCTCCTGGTCACGCTCCTTTTGATGGAGCCCAGGATACAGTTGGCTTTCTGGGTTATGAGAGCACACTGAAGCCGGCTCATATCATTTTTCTCATCAACCAACACCCTCAAGTCCTTCTCCACAGGGCTGCTCTGAATCTCTTCTCTGCCGAACCTGAAGCTGTGCCTGGGATTACTCTAACTGAGGAGTAGGACCTTGCATTTGGCATGGCTAAAATTGGCATCAGCCCACCTCACAAGATTTTCAAGGTCCCTCTGGAGGACATTCCTTCCCTCCAGCATATCAATTGAACCACACAGCTTGGTGTCATAGGCAGGCTTGCTGAGGGTGCAGTCAATCCCACTCACCATGTCACCACCAAAGATTTTGAACAAGAACGGTGCCAGCACTGATCCCCGAGGGACACCACTCGTTACTGGTCTCCAACTGAATATTGAGCCATTGAACACAACTCTTCATGCGGCTATCCAGCCAGTTCTTTACCCACTGAGTGGTCCACCTGTCAAGTTGATGTCTCTCCAATTTAAAAACACGGATGTCATGTGGGACAGTGTCAAATGCTTTGCACAAGTCCAGGTTGATGACATCAACTGCTCTACCCTGTCCATCAGCTCTGTAGCACCATCATACAAGACCACCAAATTATCATAAAAATCAACAGAAAATTGATAAGATTAAGTGTCATACAACACATCTTTCTTGCTCTCAGAATTTATATAATAAATAATTTCTAAACTTCAGATTGAGGAACTGTATAATTGAGCAAAATAGATAATTTTTTAAGGATGCTTGTTAAAATGCAAAACAGACTTTTTGAGAATTGCAAACTTGATTAAAATTCCTCATTAAGTGCAAATCACAAACTACAATATTTAATACTCACAACCCATAACCATCCTATTAATAGTACAATTTATTGTTTGGATATAATAGTAAGGTCTTAACTATGTGGCAGCTGTAACCTGCTTTAATAATTAGCAACTGTGAACTCCACAGTCTTCTAATGTGGTTGAAATACAGTGGCTTGAGCAATTTGCATTTGGATACTGAAATACATTGCATCAGATTGAATTATCAGGTTTTGGATATTATTTTCCCCACCTTTAAGGGTGTGCTTCATAAATTATACAATTTCTGCTATTGTATAGGTATTTAAAATCACATCCAGAAATAAGTGAATGGGATTTTAGCTATCTCAGTCCTCAAAACTTTTAAAATCATAGAATCACAGAACAGTTAGGGTTGGAAAGGACCTTAAGATCATCTAGTTCCAACCCCCCGGCCATGGGCAGGAACATCTCCCAATAAACCACGTCACCCAAGGATATGTCCAACCTAGCGTTGAACACCGCCAGAGATGAAGCATACACAACTTCCCTGGGCAACCCATTCCAGTGCCTCACCACTCTTGCACTAAAGAATTTCTTCCTTTATCCAGTCTAAACTTCCCCTGTTTAAGTTTGAACCCATTACCCTTTGTCCTCTCATTACAGTCCCTAATGAAGAGTCCCTCCTCAGCATCCTTATAGGCCTCCTTCAGATACTGGAAGGCCCCTATGAGGTCTTGTCATGGTTTAAGCTGTAAATCAGCCACGCAGTTTGTTCACTCACTTCTCCCTCCTAAAAGAACTGCCGCAGTTTAAACGGTAAAACAAGCAGTTTTATTCACTCACTTCCCCCTTCTTCTTCCCCCCCAACTCCAAAAAAGGGGGGGG
>JANRGW010054548.1:0-14064 GCA_024733675.1 Psilopsiagon aymara | reverse complement strand
CCAGGAGCAGAGGGAAGAAAAAGGGGGAAGTGAGTGAACAAACTGCATGGCTGATTTATGGCTTAAACCACGACAGGTTTTATGACCAAGAAACTATTTATAAGCAGCTCTGTGACTGTGCAGTTGAATTACAGAAGAATGAGCTTTGAGTTAGACATTTTAACATAGCTTGTATTCCTCCTAGGTTTGGGAGTAAAGGTGCTTTCACTCAGTCTCCTCTGAAACTCTTGAAAATAATCAGCCTATCATTTATTGCAGCACAAAATAGGATTACCTGCATGTTTTAAATGTTTCTATGATGCTGGATTTTGTTACACTGAAAGTGAGTGAATTTCAGGAAATACGATCAAGTCTAACCTGCTTTGACCATTGATGGGCATGGAGCAGCAGTGACTTCCAGTTCCCTGCTTGGCTTCTCCAGTGCTCATCCTGTGCTGCTCCTAGGCTGGCTGCAGGCTGGCTCATACAGCTCTGCTTCTTCATTGCAACGAAGGCTGAACCCAGCTTTAGCAAAAATAGAAATTCAGCTGCTGGCTATTGAAGGAAAAGTGGATTGACAAATGCAGCATGCTAAGTGGTCTGACAAATTCTGATTTGCAGCTCTATTACAGGATTGGTAATCTTGTCTAAGGGATAGTACACTGTGTGAGAAAAGGGTAATAGTTTAGCAAATATTATTAGCTATTCATCCAGTGATTAAATGATTGTACATCATCGCACTTGAGCACACAAAAGCTTTCCCTGTATTCTGGAAGTATGACCTTTGACTTGCATTCCCATCTTCCTCACTATTTCTGTTCCCTCCCCTTGCCACATGTCCTGGTCTACACTGCAGCATTGGACAATGATGGCAACTGTGAAAGTCATTTATTAGCTAACCTAAGTGAAATTAACACGAGCACAAACTCTGTATCAAACACTGCTAAAGAAACAAGAGGCTTTATTTTAAAACACAAGTCTTTAAGCTTTCTGCTTCATATTTTGCTTCCTCAGTCTATGTATTCACTACAAAGAAAAATTATCTAGCTCACTTATTAATGGGTAAGTCAATTCTATCTACATCACAATGTTGCTTTGTCACTGGCAATCCTGTTGAACTAGGAATTCATGTCCCTGTGCTCTAAAAGGCCTGCTGATTCCTATGTTGGTGGAACATGAATCAGAGACCATTATCCTTGTCGTACAGCTGCACTCTTCAGTAGCTTGTCATATGAGGATATCCAATTGTCTGTGTTTTTTTAAGTATGAAATGGCTATGCATGTGTGTGTGCACATACAATATACAATTTTTTTTTTGGTTTTTTTTTTCAATGCTTTTCCTTGTATATCTTCACCCTGATGGAGACATAACCATTTGAAAATGCTATGAAAAGTCATTTTGCTGTAAGTCTTTGCTGAACCAGTGAATCATTTTGCTTTACAGTAGCACCTAAAATGTGTTTGGTAACATCCAATAAATCCTGGTGTTTGCAGTCTGGGGAAAAAAAAAAAAAAAAAAAAAAGGAAGATCAGAATAAAATGTCACCTGTGTTTCAGTGGTTTTATATTGGTTGTATCAGAGAGAAACTTAGAGGAACAGAGATTAACCAGTTTCAGGCAGCTGACTCAGCTGTCCAAGTTACACAAAAGAAAAAAATAAATGAGAGAAGCTGAAGCTGCGAGCAGTTCTGATTTTCAAATTAAAAGAGGCCGAAAACATAAGTGGCAGGGTGCAAATATATGAAGATTGGTAAGCAAAGAGATATAATTTTAGTTTTGATGTGGTACAAAGGAGACATGTAACGTTCAAGTGGTGCAGTCAGACGTGCAATTCAGCAAACATGTCTTTTTCTGAGACAAAGATAAATGTGAATATGCTGGAAAAGCTACAGAAAAGGAACTTAAAACATCCAATGTATAAGATCCCTGATGAAATATTTTGATTAAAAATTAATTTAAAATAAATTTAATTTCATGCAGATCAGAGGATTGCTTTCTAACTTAGGAAGTATTGCATACTGGATTTTATAGTCCACTTCTCTGAGCCTGTAAGCTGCTGTTAACAGAATAAGCAATTAAAATATTTAGATTAGTATCAGACTGGGATTACAATAAGGATGCTAAACTAGGACTAACTTTGACAGTTAAGTGGAGGTTTATTAATTTATTTTTGAGAACTTGAGGCTGACTTCAGTTTCTATTACGGTTTGTCTCATATAAGGTTCAAAGTGGAAGTCAAAATCAGTAGTGTTATCATGGAATGGATTAATATACAATAAAGTTTGCATCTGCACATGAAAGGACAATGAAAAGAAAATTCAGAACACCCTTGATATACACTTGCAGTTAATTTCTAATGTACATGTGTTTTATGTGGTACTTTATGTTGAAACTGGCTAACCTGTCTGCCACTGTTTGCATTGTTCTATGCCCTAGCCAAGAGAGTTTTGGCTTCGGCTGTCTAGGATCTTCCATTTGTGATTTAAACCCATTTTCTCTGTATGGTCTTTAGGTTGACCACTTCTTGCAAAACACCAATACTGGAATATAATTAAAAAAAAAACCAAACTGTTTTATTTCTAAAATAAAGAGTATTTCTATTTTAGTATCACTATTTCTGTGAAAAATACCCAGTTCAAGAGCTTGTTCTTAATATAATATCGGAAAAATAAACATATTTGCACATCATTTGATGAATGACATTTTGAAGGAAACACAATATCAAAAGCTCCATTTCGGTAATATGCTTCATTAAGCTTCTTCTAAAAACAGAGACATGAAAACGCAGAATTAACATGGAAAATCCATATAAGGAAAGAATTACTTCTTAGATTTAAATTCTTTCTTAGGTCTTTCTTTGAATTAAAATCTAAATGCAATATCTGCCATATGAATATATGGCTTGTATTTGAAATTTCTATTAAAATGTGTAATTAATTCTATTTACAAAACCTCTGTGGATCATATATATCCATACTGAGGATTGGTGAAATATATATTGGATCTTGTTAGGTTTAAATTTGCAGGTTTGGATACAATGTTAGCATGCGAATGATATGCATTAGTTATCCCTTCTGATGATATATGAACATAAATCTAAATAATAGAATACTTTCTCTGTAGTAAAGTATATTAAATAACTCATACTTTCTTTGTCGCAAAGTATATTAAATAACTCACAGTACTTATTCTCTTTTGGGGCTTGTGTTTACTGGGTTGGTGGCCACACGTCTTATAGCTGGTGTTCTGTGGGTCTACTCTTCCTGCCATGCTGGGAACAGATGGCCACCCAGGCACCAAGACTGCCAGCACTGTGCAATCAATTCCCATGCTGCTGAGCTGTCCCACTCCTCTGCATCCAGCTTGAGCATCCCTGCAGAGATAGTGACCATCCTGAGGGACCACTAGAAAGTGTGCATGAAGTTGCTCAGCCACACACTTCTGCTTATTCTCAGTAACTATGTCATAAGATTTCTTTGGAGGAATACAAATGAGAATAAAATTCAAACTAGAAGAGAACTGCACATCCTGTAAATTGTTGCTAGGCTTTATGTCACTGTTTGTAAGGACTGAAGATTTCTTGTCAAAATATTGACAACTGTGAGGCCTGTTGTGGATGATTAGTTTCTAACACCTAGTTTGTTTTTTAAAGGAGAAAGGTGCTACCTCATTAAATCCTATGGAACATGTAAAAGAAACACTGAAGGAAGAAAAAAGGTCAGTGACGTGAAAATGTGAAATCCACGAAAAGTACCTAATTTCAAGCAGGCTAGCTAGAGGAATGGATAAGCTAAATAACTGCATACATTGTTGGGGTTGCCTGAGGTCTATGCTGGCAGCAGCTCTGAAGTAGTGCAGTATTAGAGAAGCTGTTAGTATCCTCCTGCTTTTGTTAGATCAGCTTTTTTGCTGGTTTAGTCTGTTCTACTTTTTTTTTTTTTAAATGGACTGAACATTATCTTTACATTTCCCTTTCCATTTTTTTATAGGACGTTAAGTGACTAAAAATCCTTTGTGGGCTCCTGAAACTCTGAGGTTTTTAGAAGATTATTTTCTTTGGTATTTGCAGTTTTGTATGAAAGACCGACCTTTTCTGGCAGTAATCTTCTCTTGATAGACACAAGAAATCCTGGCAAGAGGCACCTAAATATCCACCTAAAGTGGATACAAAACAAATTATGACATCAGTGAAGTGGTAAAATACTCATTTACAAGCCTGATATTGGTCTTCAGGTTGGTGATCTTAGAACGTAGTGTGGATGAGAGTGGATACTCCAGCTTTTACACCTTCTTTGTGCTGCAATACCTGCTGAGAGGCAGCTACTCATTAAAGCACAGCAGTTCGCTCAACACCAACTAGATATTATAGCTGGTTTTGGGTCAGACCACAGTCAGAGAATGATTAGGCTCTTACATTGATTTCATACTTGTCGCCTCCTTAGAAGCAGATAGGCGGAAGAAAAGCTTGTGAACTGATACTTGAGAAAACCAGGACTCTGTTCCTTTCAAAAGCACTGCACTTACTCGCTGGAGAGTTTTGGTTGGCTGTTATTTGCTCCATACCAATGGCAGTACATTTGCTTTTCACTTCCTTCACCAAATACATTATGATTGTGTCATGTATCTTTTCATAGACTCTCACATGAAAGTAGTTGGCACCACAACCCAAGGAAAAACAAACACTGCATCTGCCCAGTACCCCTCACTGGGAGTGGAGCCCCGAAAGCTAAAAACCATTTCAGCCTCCCACCAAGCAGCTGCTTATTAGTTTTCCTGTGTAGTGTGCACAGATGGCACAAAGGCTGGAAAACTATAGTCCTTGTAATAAACTGACTAAATTCACTATTGACTGAAATTCTGCTCCTCCTTATTTTTCTTATTACTTATGGAATGTATCAGTAAGAAATAGTTACATTTATGACCCACAAAGTCTTGTGGTTTGCTACCCATAAAACACCACTGTAGTACAGAGAATACTGAAAATACAGCAGTATTCTCTTTCATTGATCTGCTACAATCTGTGGACTTTGAAGAATATTTACTCTTAACAGTGGTTATTCTATACTGTGCACCCATGCATGAAGTGGTGGAATTGGTGTTACACTCATATATTACCTTGACTGATTTATAATCCTTATTTCCTTTTTTTCTTTTGTAGTAATGGCAAAGTGCATAACAACATTGGTTACATAGTACTTGATCCCACTTTTGCTTACTTCAGTTCTAATATCTGCACTTTGCTAAAAATACACTTCCTACACGTTCACTTATCACATAGACAGCTAATTAATAGTCTTCATATTTATCAATGAACAAGTTATGAATTTCATCTTATCTAGTTTTCTGGATAATAATTTTGTAAATTTTATTACCATTGTTCAAAAAAATTGACATGAAACTGTGAAGGTGCTACTTGAAAGCAAGCAAGCAAGAAACCAGCTCCTTCCCCCTTGTTACCTGAAACCTGGTTTAATATAGAATGATAGAATCATAGAATCACAGAGTAGTTAGGGTTGGAAAGGACCTGAAGATCATCTAGTTCCAAACCCCCTGCCATGGGCAGGGTTACCTCACATTAAATCATGCCACCCAAGGCTCTGCCCAATCCAGCCTTGAACACTGCCAGCGATGGAGCATTCACAACTTCCCTTGGCAACCCATTTCAGATCCTCATCACCCTTACAGTAAAGAATTTCTTCTTCATATCCAATCTAAACTTTCTCTGTTGAAGTTTGAACCCATTACCCATTGTCCTGTCACTACAGTCCCTAATGAAGTGTCCCTCCCCAGCATCCCTGCATTCTTTCTGAAAGTATTGTTTGGGGAATGTAGATGAGTTTCCTGCAGTATGTATTCATTGCCCTCACCATTCCCCTGCCCAGACTTACTAAGATATATTGGAAAAGATTTTTCTTGCCTGCTCACAGTTCTTTGCCACTTAGAGAGCAAGGGCAGGCATTCTTAGATTTGTTTTTCTGAGCTTTGCTAGTTGCTTTTGGGAAAGTGTGGGGTAAAGAAGTAAGATCATGAGGGGAGAGCAATGAACACCTGCTGCCAAGTTAAAAATTACTTTAGCAATATGCTAATAATAAACTAATTTTATGTGTTTGACATGAATACTTTAAGTTTTCTGATGAAGTCTTAACATTAATTTTAGGAGCTCTGGGACACTGTGAAGAAGGAACAGAAGGAAAGTACTATCTGGAAGCACTTGCTAATGATTGTGGTTCATGGGAGAGCTGGTATGTGGAACACGAGTATGTAGAGCTTGAGCTTTTCCAATATATTAACTCTGAACATTTGGCAATTGAGGTTGTTCTATGTATTGATTCTAGAGTTTGCTCTGGACTGTTCACTTTCAAGTTTGTGCTAAAACCCTGAAAATTCCCTCAGGTAAAACCTGTAAAACACCAGCTTGTTCAAATGGAAGCTTCCAGTGACATATGAGACATTATAGTTGAAAACTACTTTTTTCTTTAAATCTGAGCATTTCTTGCTATAGAATTGCAAACACACTGATTTCGTAGCTGCAGTGCCTAAGGACTGAGGGATGTGTTAGTGATCCAAAGGCTGAATCACTGGAACTGAGGTTCAACACTGTCCTTCTAAATAACAATTAGAAAAAATATACAAGGTCCCCTCAGTCATTTTCCTGTGAGGGCTCTGCATGGTGGTGTGGCAAGGACCAGAGCATTCCCCTGTCCCTTAGTCCCAGACCAGGCATATGCTCATGAATGTTTTAGAAACTTACTTTTGGTTCAATAATCCCTCATACCATGAGCAAACCAATGCTAATGCCCTTTCAGTGAGCTGGTCTTCCAGTGCACTGCCTAAATCTTAATTCATTTGGACAGAGGTGTGTGATTTGTGGATGATGTCATAATTTCTGTTTACATATTTTTAAGGTCAGCATTGATAATCTTGAAAATTAGTTAATATTAACACCAGAATATTTTTACTTGCATCTCCCACAATTGCTGTTGATTTTTTTTTTTTAATTTAGCTAGTGGTAAAATGTTCTAGGTGAAGGAAACTTATAAGAACTTTAGCACAATGTTTATCAATTATAATTGGTAATTATTCACTTTTTCACCTTACTTTTCTCTTTTATCCTGAAAATGTTGAGACCACTTGAAATAAAACTTCATCTTGATAGCTGTAGCCGTTCCTGTCTCCTAGAGACAAGATTTGTGCATATACATATATGTATACACATGCTAGTGGGTTTAATTAGTCCGTATGATTACCATGAAAAGGCATTAAATCTCAACTACAATCTCAATCTAAACATAACTGTTACCATTCACCTTATTTTTCAAACAAGTTATTGATGTTAAATCCTAGATCCCTATTATATGTGAACTTTGACTTCTGTTGGAGACACAGATGCTCCAAGCATTGTGGAAGAAAATAAAAATACACTGATTCATCATTCACAAGATAGGGCCTTGATCCTTTATACTTTTACCCTATCTGAATACTAGTGAGTAAACCAAATCAGACTAAAGGAGGAATGCTTGTTTCTTGTCCCTTAAACTTGGTGAAGTCTGGGTTTAGCTGCCGACCATCAGCTATATTTGTGCTTCAAAAGCCAAAGATCTGTTTTCAAGAAGTGTTTTCATTTTTTATTAACTTCTGTCACAGCCAAGCATCTGTGTAGTAATTCTGTATCAGCCTTCTAAAGATTTTAAACATACAACAGAGATCAATCTTATAGCAAGACTATGTGGTCACCTTTAAATATAAAGGATAAAACCAGAAAAAGCAAGAATAGCTCAGTGGAAAAATCAGTTCAATTCCCTTTTATTTCCCTGTAGGCTTTTTCATTTCTAGTAAAAGCTTGTCCTCCTGACATCTTCATAAGAAATTGTAGATGCATCTTCATGGTACCGTGGACATTCAAACAATTTTTATTGAAAAACTGTAAGTCACAGCAGTTCAGATGGACCTGGATTGGTAAACACTTTTCTATTACAGTATCCCACGGAGGGAAATATTAACTGTAAAAACCAATTTAATTTTTGTGATTATGTAGTATTTATTCCTGAAGGAGAAGACAGATGTCAAAGACATGAACCAAAGTGGACAATGTTGTTTACCTGAATTAACTGTCGTTGAAATACAGCCAGCAATGAAGCTGAAGTAAAGTTTGTAAGTGTATCTTCTTTGGCAGTAACATGTAGAATAACTGCTTGCTTTGTTTAACTAGTTATTTTGCAGAAAAGAAAATTAGCATATCTGTCTGCAGATCAATTCTGAGCAATTATTAATGATCAAATTTTAAAAGGAAATTTTATTTTTATTTCAAGTTAGAATAATGTACACATTTATGTGCTCTTCCTTTTTAATGTCTTAAAAATCTGTTTTAAAATCCATCATGATACTTTACAAAACTAGCAACCTTAATTGCTTATTGTGTTCAGGATGCCCTTTACATGTTTTCTATTGGTTATAAAGTTAGTAAAATCAAGCCCAGTATTCTCCAGCTGTTGAAACAATGTTTATAAGTGGCTTCTCAGTAGGATGCCAGTATTTTCAGTGTGGGTTTCCAGTTCAGAGAAAACATACGTATCTTTTCAAAACTTCAGATGTGCTACTGACATTTGTAGTCAGACCCATATTTAGGCAACCAGTGTAAATGGTCTGTACACTGAAATGTTAATTACAAAATTTTTTTATGGATTTAGATGTTAGACTTCTTTGACTACTGAATGCTGGTCATGGTGAGTACTTTTTCATGAAGAGTTATAAACCAAATTAAAAAAACCAAAACACTGCCACCAACAAAACCAACAAAATGAAACACAAACTAAACTGAGTAAAATCCAAATTTTAAAGGTATTTAATTTATCTGGAAAAAGAAAAATAAATAACAAAGCAACAAACAAATAAAGAAAACCAAGCCCGCCCCCCCCCCCCCCCCAAACCAACAAACAAACAATAAAAGCAATCTGATTTGTTGGCTCATTTGTCTTTTTTCATTGTGTGATCTAGACCAAAAAATCTCCAACTTGTGTGTCCCTTGGTGACTCACAGCCATTTAACTTATTGAATGCTATTGGCCAGTTTCCTAGTTTCAAGGCATTAAATCAAAGTGAGACTGTAGATATTTATGTTCTTCTGAATTCTGCATAAGTAAATAAAAAGGGCAGCAAAGTATTTTGTAGTATACAACTGTATGGTGCTTGCATGCAGAACACCATACACTTTGTTGATGCATTTTGAAAAAAATCTACTCAAAGAAAATGATCTTATTATATTTTTTTTTACTAAAGCTGTTTAGCCGTATTATAGACTTAAGAGACTTTTACCCAGGCTTGCTTGCTTGATATGCTTTAGAAAGCAACCTGGATATGTAATGAAATCTCATTAACAGTATTAGTGTTTTTTCCTTGTCCATCATTGCTAGTGGAACTTTGAAACACTTATGGTGGGATCAGGAGACTTTTCAGATGCTTAAGCTTTTTATGCTTTGCCTGTAAATCAGTAAATGACAGTCCTAAATTTTTAACTTCTTTAAAATATGCTCCAAAAATGTTTGAACTATGCAAGCTTTGTAATGTAATGTGATCACTGCAGGTTTTGGCAGCTTTATACTGCAATTTTCAAAGTTGTCCAAGTAATAAGCACTTCATTTCTAATGAAAAATTTGTCATATAGCATACCTTAATGAAGGCAATATTTTTGGTACTGTTTGACACCACTTGGTGAAGAGAGCAGTTGTAAGAAAAAATTTTAAGATGCCTTTCTTTCCTAAGTCTCTCCTCTGCACCATGAGCTCTGGGAATCACTCACCTGCTCTATTAGCAGATATTGTGTTTCTATCGCTCGTGTAGTTCCAGTCCAAACAAGTTGTCTCTGATTCCTACAGGGAACACAAACTTTCTTATTGCTTCATTTGGGGGATGGACATGCCACTGTTGCCTCTGCAGCTGTCAGTCATTTGGAAGAGGATTTATTTTGGTCATTTGTGCCAGTGGGCACAAAAACACTTCAGTTTGAAGCTGCTGAGGATAATCTCCACAAAAGATATGTGACTGCTCATCCAGCAGATACAAACGCCTATGTGCCAGGTCTCTGCAGCTGTGGTCAAGGTGGGCTGAAGTGCTGCTGGTAGTGCACAGTGTACCATATGTCATCATTTTATTAGAGGAGGTTTACAGCAAAGAAAAAGATATTTAAATGTCTGAGGTTTTGGGTTCTTTACATGTTGCATAATTTTTACCTGCTTGTTTTGCATTATTTTGCTCCAATTCTACTAAAAAATGTGTGAGATAAATAATGAGCAGTGTCACCCCATCAAGCACTTCAGTAGTATTTTTAGTCCATGAATAGCAAAAATAAAGTTACTGTGTACATGATCTAAAACACTTTTAACATTCACCAGCATGTAAAGTTTATGTGCGCAAGTCTTCACTTGAATTAATTCACAAAAAGTAGTAACATTATTACCTTGGATTTTTTGGCTGCGAAATTTTCACCTCAATCATAACAAACATCCTCAAAATGACTCTTCAAATGTAATAGATCCTGGAATATTATCTAAAGAGCATAGTTATTTGATGGTATTATCTTAAATGTACAATTAGTTCTTTTAAAATTCATATATTGCATTTGTTTTTAGTGGTGTTAGAGTGGAGTTGTGCATTTTTTTCTTTTTTGTTTAGATAAATATCTGTAGAAAAGCCAAATATTTGCATTAGTATATGCAGGTGGAAGTTTTTTAGAATGCTTTTACTTGTCTAGATCCTCACTGTATTTTCAAAAGTAGTCCAATGATTTCTGTAGTTTTAACCAGGAATGCTTCGAACAAAGCAATACCCATTGCTCACAGTACATCAACCTTCAGGTAGCACCAGATAGCAGTGGTTTTATGGATAATTTTTCACTTCCACCTGAAGCTATAAAAATGATCCATTCTTTAAAATTGAAGCTGGTATTGTGTTCATACTCCTTAGATGTCATTGTGTTCACAGTCTGTTATTCGATAGCATTCATTGACAAGTCACCCACTGGAATAAGACAGCCACGCTGTAATGAAAAGAACCCCACACTGCATTTCTAACCACATATGAAACTAGTCAAAGGGTGAGGTCTCTGCTGTCTGTAGGTAAGTACAGAGAGCAGTTCTGAAAAAACAGCACATTTTCCAAGCTGAAACAGGTGACAGTAATATTATTGCATAACTTTTACTGCAGAGGAAGTGGCTTCTGACATTTTCATGCCATATGAGGCCTCAAGGCCATGGAACAACTTGCATCATACACTAATTCTCTTGTTATATAAGGTTAGAAGAGTATTAACCTCAAAGCACTTTTTGCTGTCATTACATATACTAATAACTGAATATTGTTCCTGAAACAAGGAGGAGGTGCTTGGGCCTCTTTGTCATCTTCATGGCCCTCCTCCGGACTTGCTCCAACAGTTCCATGACCTTCTTAAGTTGTGGACATCAGAAATGCACACTGTACTCCAAGCAGAGTCACATGAGAACACTTTGGAGGAGGAGGATCATCTCCGTCTACCTGCCAGTCACTCTCCTTTTGATGAAGGCAAGGACACAGCTGGCTTTCTGGGCTGACAGCCCACAGTGAAGCCAGCCCATGTTCAGTTTCTCATCAACTAACTCCCTCAATTCCTTCTCCTCAGGGCTGCTTTGAATCACTTCTCTGCCCAACTGCTCAGCCTGGACAATGGAAGGCTATGTGGAGACCTTATAGCAAACTTCCTATATCCAAAGAGAGCCTATAAGGATGCTGGGGAGGGACTCTTCATCAGGGACTGTACTGACAGGACAAGGGGAAATGAGTTTAAGCTTAAACAGGAGAAGTTCAAGTTAGATATAAGGCAGAAGTTCTTTACTATGAGGGTGATGAGGTGCTGAAAAAAGTTGCCTAAAGAAGTTGTGAATTCTCCATCCCTGTCAGTGTTCAATGTCAGCTTGGATGGAGTCTTGGGTGATATTGTTTAGTGTGTGATATCACTATACTCCGATAGCATTGGGGTTGTAACTAGGTGATCTCAAGATCCTTTCCAACACTGACTATTCAATGACTCTATAATTCTATGAAATATACCAGTGGCATAGAAACCTATGCTACAATATTTAAACCAGGAAGAGCAACACATCTCTGTGTGAAGATGTCAAGTGAGCAGGGAATGTACATTTTGAAAAAGTTTGAGAAACAACATATTTAATTAAGGAAGTCCCAGCCAGAGTTATCATGACAGCAAATGCACAACTAAGTAGTCCATGATTAACTGCGGTGAGAGCATTGTGGCTGTCCTCCTACAGCAATGAGATTAGAAGCGTATCTCATCTCTATGCTTAGGAAGTGGTACTAGAAACTATAGCTCAAATATAATATTAATTTCATATGTACGCAAAATTTTATTTTGTTTTATTTAGAGGAAGCTAATATTATTAAGTATGTAGGTGAATTGTTTGACTACAAACCATTAATATTGACCCCATCTCTGGCAAATGCCCCTTATTACCTCCACTGTCCTCTGCCCCTCCAAGCAAGCCCACAGACAGTAATTTATTCAGCAACAATTATACGGTTTGCAAATTGAAGTCAAACATCTGATTGGTTTTGTGACAGCAAAAATTTACTTCAGACTCTTCAGGAAAAGTATAATGAAGCAATATACAAAACCAGTTTATGTGTTGGTTAATCTATGGTATATTTTTTACGTTTTAATATGAAAATCATGCAAGAGGTATTATATTCTGCTGAATATTTTCTATAGTAGCTTTCATTACTCCTATCATACATCCAATTTCTCATCTCTAACCAGACATCTTTATTTTATTTTTTTTTGCATGCTCAATAACCTTTCAAATTATTCTCACTAGGTGAAGAATATCATGCCCTTTAAGATACTACTCTTATATGAAGAAGAACAACTCCTCGAGCAAGTTTTCCAGAATTGTGAAAGCCTCCTGATACCAGTAATTGTAAAGAATGACAGAATAAGTGGAACATTCCTATCTTTTTTCATTTCTTTTTAGCCATGTGTTATATAATGTCTTTTTATTATACTCAAATCTTTTATTTTTGAAACTAACTGCGTATGAAATCCTAGGCTTCTCAAGCTGCTTTTACCAATTGGACTCAAAGCAAAGCAATTTTTCCTGCATCATTTCTGTTTTGTTATCTCGCCTTTCCATCAAATTCTTCATTAGCTCAATTATAGGAGTGCTACAATTTTTACTGCTACTATTATGTATGAACTATTTAATCATTTACTATTCTCCAAAATATATTTGTGTATAAAGGTCTAATTTTCAAAGCTTGAAAACTCATCTCAACATTATCACACTGGTAATCAAAGAAGCAATTACACAAAATAGTCCAGAATAAGATGCACAGTAATTCAGCTTTAGGGAAGCAATTTATTTGCAGTTATAAAAGATAATATTTGTTTATATGGTTGGTTATTTTTCTATCTTGACTACCTTGAGATTTTCAATGTGGAAATAAAGAGAACTCATAACATAATATGACATACTCCTGCAAAATTCACATCATATTGTCCATCAGGTAATTTAATTGAAATGTTTTAACAAATTTTATCTTGGACAAGTGATGAATATTTGAGCTGCGAACCAATGCTTTTAGTGCAGTCTGTTCCTCAGTCCACAGGGTAGTAGAATCATAGAATAGTTAGGGTTGGAAAGGAACTTAAGATCATCTAGTTCCAACCCAACTGTCATGGGCAGGGACACCTCACACTACACCATACCACCCAAGGCTCTGTTCAACCCAGCCTTGAACACCACCAGGGATGGAGTACTCACAACTTCCCTGGGCAGTACATTTCAGCGCCTCACCACTCCCACAGTAAAGAGCTTCTTCCTCATATCTAATCTAAACTTCCCCAATTTAAGTTTGAACGTATTCCCTCGTGTCCTATCACTGCAGTTCTAATGAAGAGCCCCTCTTCAGCATCTCTAAAGGCTCCCTTCAGATATTGGAAGGCTGCTATGATGTCTCCACACAGCCTTCTCTTCTCCAGGCTGAACAGCACCAACTTTCTCATCCTATCTTCATACGGGAGGTGCTCCAGTCCCATGATCAT
>JANRGW010054536.1:0-19183 GCA_024733675.1 Psilopsiagon aymara | reverse complement strand
CTTTAACCCTGACCCACAAACTCTCTGTTGACTGCTCACCTGTCCCCAGACAGAGTTCCATACTCTCCAGCCTATCCTTCTACATAGAAAAGGTTTGAAGAAAAAGCTTCAGTGAGTTACTTTGTGAAGGAAAGAACAAGATAGACTTCCTAAAGAAAGGCCTCTCATTCAGAGATGAACTTTACCAAATTCAAGAGCAGCTGACAGAAGCATTCAGTGCTTTCTTCTGAAATGAGCTTAGTCTAAGACCTGGTACATCCTGCAGGCAGAAGCAATACATCCTAAACAAAAGTGGCTTCCAGTAGACAAAAGGATCATGGAGGGAATGGGATTTTTTCAAGTATTTGTTCATAATCTCATGCAGGGCTTTAAATCTCAGCAAATAAAGCATGATGAATTTGCATTAGTATTTTAATAGGAAGTCCTGGGTACATGAAACAAAACAGTGGGAAAACAGGATAATACTGATCTGTGTTGCTAAACCAATGCACTGCTGCATTTTAAGCTACTCAGAACTTCCCCAATACACATTCAACTCTTGTACAGTGGTAATGAAGCGATGAAGACCAGAGATCACAAATGCAAGGGCCTAGGGATCTTAACTCCAACTCAAAACCCAGTCTGAACAGTTCGCTTCCCTCAAGCGTGAACTGCCTACATCACAGTGTTTTGAGCACTGAAGGAGTCCAGGTTCTAAGACGAACAGGGATAAGGCTTTCTATCCTCTTTGTCCTCTCCCAGCAAATAACCCTTTCCTGTTTCAGTGGTTATAAAATTCAATAGCAACAAGTTCAATTAGTAAATCTTCACTGGAACTTAAAGTGGAACCCAACCAGTATAGCTTCAGGAATAATAATTTATTTTCGTTGTGCAAGAATCCCCACTGCAGTATCCAATTCCAACAGCTACAAGCATCATCAAGTCTGGAAAAGACAAAATACAAGGATCGAGAGAGCTGAATACAAACTGGAATGAAGTTTGAACAGTTGGGGTTGTTTCTGGTTTCGTGTTTTGTTCGTTTGTTTTGGGGGGGGGGGTGTCTGGGTTTGTGGATGGTTTGGTTTTGTTTTTGTTTGGTTTGGGTTTTTTGGCACGGTGGTGTTTTTGTGTTTGCTAGGGTTTTTTTTCTTTCAAGTCTGAACTGCCTTACATCTTTTTAACAGTCAAACAGGAACTGTTTACCATATGAAAGCAAATATTATTTCTGTTGTTATGGCTATTTGGACATCTGATAGCCTCAGGCAACCCAAAGGGGCCCCAACAATAACAGCTCAACTTAAAAAGTCAAAGGGCAGATACCTTTGAAGTGAGAGATGACACAGAAACAGTTGTAGACCTTGAAGTTTGGTCCTGAACACTTCAGAGTATATTTCATTAATCCTCACAACCCTCTTGAAGGCAGAACAGGCACATTTGATCACTGGTGGTGCTAAATGTCAGAAAAACCTAACAGTAAAACCCTCTTCTTACAACCTCCTCTAGGGAAAGGGAAAGGCTATCAACAGTTCTTTTCAGAAGGACTCAGGGCTCTGGCAAATAGCACTGGAAATGACTCTTGGGGATTTTCAATTAGCTTGCAGAAGCTGTTCATATTTTGTGAACTAATTAACTTTCATTTTTTGAAACACTTCTCTGGTAAATATGAGTGACAGAGAACCTTCTATACTTTAGCATCCTGGCTGAACAGGCATAGAAGTTTTAAGGTATCAGTCTATCAAGACTCATGAGCCCATTTCAAACTACTGGAAAGGACAACACTGGATTTCCAGTTCCACATTTGGCTTCATTTGCAGAGCCCTATAACACAATTCAGAACACAGTTGAGGAACTGTCATGAAAAGAAATGCTGGGTTCTAGGAGCAAGTAGATTCAAGTTGTATTAACAATGGAACTGGAAGCCCACAGACAGCTCTCCTGAGTCTTTACTTACATTCTACAGCGGTGGTGATACTGCTTGGCACAGGAAAAGCCAAACCAGCAATTATCTTTCTGCTGGGAAAGGGGAATACAAGCCATAGGTAAGACTGCGACCCCAGGAAAGGACCTGACCTTGCCACTTGAGAGAAATCATGGCTTTTTGTGCAATTGCTGCTTCTCAACAGTAATGAGAAGGGCATAATCAGGTAGAAAAGGCTTCTATAGGGGTGTAAAAGCTGTTATACATTATATGTTTTCAAAGTTTGTCTAGGGACTTGTCATTCCTCTTTAAATCAAAGATTAATAGTAACGGTGCACCCAAGAATTGTACCACTGAGAACATATTTGCCACTGGCACTTCCTCATTTTTTTGATAAAAGACAATAGCTTCAATCTGTAGTCAACAGACTTCTAAATTCCTTGACTACTTTTACAATTTCATAAAAGGTAGCTGTGAAGATCTAGCTTACTGTCTGCATTGAAAAACTTCTGGGAGTCCATAAACCAGAAAAAGTGAAGTTATAAACCACACTTCAGGTTATAAATTGGTTGGCATTTCTGACACTGGCAGAGACAATCACTTCTCCCTTTTTTCGCTAGTGAAAAGACAGAGGGTTCATGGGGTTTTTTGTTTTTCATGAAGATGAAACTGAGATGTACTAAGGATTGCTGCTGGTTTTCCTCCTGGATTCACTTTGGATTTATTTATAGCAGGGCTTTCTACCTTTATCTGCAAATGTCACAAGTGAGCTAGTGACTTTATACAGTTTCTTGGTTTAATAACTATGGTAGATATAGCACACATTCTGCCTCTACCCCTCTCTGAAAATAAACAAAACTAATCAGGTCTAAAACCTAGTTTATAACTCACCGTTCATACCGAATAGAAAGAGTTGGGCACAGATAACCTAATTTTCACCTGTTTCTGCTTACTGTATATACACTAACTCAATTTAGATTGATCATCTCCTGTTTGCAGGCTTACTACAGTGGCACAAGGGTACTACAACCATTCAGCTTATTTTTTAAAAAGACAAACCAAGATGAAATGTTGTTTGTGCTTCTTTCTAATTTTATTTTAGCTCTTTGTTTATCTCCTCACTTCAAAGCACTTCCAATATGAGGCACAGTTTCAGTGTGACAACTTTGTAAAATTAAAATAGAAAAAATGTGCCAGCATCAATCTGCTTTACACTGGAAAGCACAACAGCCTAGAGACAGAAATGACGACTTATGAGCGCAAGCTATAATGAACCCAGAAGTGCTATCTGCAGTAGGAAATATATACTCAACTGGAGGCTGAGCACTCCTGACACAATTTGTCTTCTTCCATTGGAGCTTCTTGGTTTCCAGTTGCAGGGTAAAGTCAAGCCTGACTCCAAAAGCAAGGGAAAATAAGCATCCCCACAATTCTGTTGGTTAGCATTTCTTATTTGATTTGAAGCTGCTTAAAGTCCAGATTAGAAAAAACTCCAGCACCGAGCAAAGCCGAGCCTGCAGGAGGCTGCCCCTGCCTGTGGCCTGCCACTGGCTGGGCAGGAAGGAAGGAAGCCACCCTGGCAGTGAGACCACCCCCCCCACCCAGGATGCACGAGCCACCTGCCCCACCACAAACCACCCAGACACAGTGCTAGGGAGCAGGAGCAACTGCAAACACATGAGGCTGTCAGAAAGGAACAAGTGGCAGGGCCAGCCCATCCTCAGTAGCCCTCAGTCTCTTGCACGAACAGGGTGGCCTTGCTATAGCAGGGGTAACATCTCAGTGCACAGGAGGACTCCAAGCCTGCCAAGAAGCTCCCAATTCCCCAATTCAGGAATGGCCAGATCTCATGGCAAGACAAGCACGTTACTAAATATGGTCTCATTTAAGTGGGAGGTTAGAGAGGGTTAGGGGTCCGATCCCAGCAGTACCAGTAAAAATCAGTGGTAGGTAGTTGAGTCCTTCTCAGATTTCAATGTTTCTGGAAAATAAATATTACTCTAGTGAGTTGTATTCTCGGACTCCCTTGCACAGACAACCTTTCATTATCTGTGAACTGCAATATTTATCTAGTTCCTGTTCTTTCATAACAATGTATCCGAGGCACCATCTCAATTCTTTTAAAATTCCTTGCTCACAAAGGGCACCACATGAACATACATGCTATATATGTCATCAAGCGGGTAGCATTACTTTCTATTACTTTCCAAAGACATTCTTTCCTGCTAAAAAGAACTTTTTGTAAGCTTAGAGACATTTTTGTCCTCTGCTGAAAAAAAGTAGGGCTTTCCCCCCCCCTTTAAAAGCTAGTGAATCCCATGAACTTGCTTTCTAACTTTAATTTGTACCATTTTACTTCATACACATATATCAAAAGCCTAGATTAATTATTCCAGATATTTAAAAAGCTAACTAAAAAGGTTTTAAATTGTATATATAGATCAAACAGTATTTTTTCCATTTGATTTTTGAGGCGCAAACTAAACAGAGTTGCCAACCAGCCCTCAATCTGAATGTTATTCATTACAGAGTTAAATACTAGCAGCAGTGGAACAGAAAGCTAGACCTGAAATAATCTTATTAATTAAATACATGAAAAAAAGAAGTATTTCTGTGGTAAACATCATGATCATATGAACATACAATATGTAATTAATTGAAATATTGAATCATTTTAACAAAAATTAAATCACTATAAACCTAGAGCCTGATGTTTGACCTGTGCTTAATAGGTAACTGGCATCAGACACTACATAAAAGTCATTTTAACAGAACTCATATCAATAACTTTATGCTTTATACACTTGTATAGCATTATAAATACATATAATTGGCAGATCAATTTCCCAAAAGTGTTATAATCTTTTGGCATCATGCCAATAATATTTTAAAAAATAATAATTTTATTTAGGAGCACACACATCTGCTTCTAATGAACTTTACATGGTAATATCAGTGTTTGTCTGGTTGATGACATTAACACAATAGCATCATCAACTCGCCTCTCAAAACAGCAATTTGAAAATGACAACTACACACCAACTAGACATTGAAAGGTAAAAAGGCAGAAAATCACAACGGGCATTACACAGTCATTTGGTTCAGTGTTTTGTAAACTTAAGGACAGCTTTGTCATTATTAACATGGCAATCCCTAATCTAAAACTCTTGACAATTTCTTGTTCTGAGGTGCTTTCAAGAAAAAAAACCCAAACCATACATCAGAGATACTCTTGTGTATTAACTGGACTACCAATTTGACTATAATGCAGTATCCATCTCAAACATTCTGGCTAGCAATGTCTGAATTTATGAACAGTGATCCAGACAATTTCCCTTCCTCTCTTCTGCGTGACAGGATGGAGAAAAAACTTTTCCATGGTTAACAACAGGGAATCAAAGATGGACAGCACAGCCTCATGACTGACGCGGGCTATTTAAAAGTTAACAGGATAATTTCTAAATAATAAAATTATTGTGTAAAAACTTTTCTAGATCATTCTGACTCTCTACTCCTCTAAGCCTCCCTGGTAACAAGAGGAGGACTTATAAGGTTAACAACAGCCTTTGGCCTTTTTTCCACAAGGAGCAAAACTTTGACTCCAGCTATTCTTACCACTGTCCAACAGATCAGCCCAGTCATCAACATTTTCAGGATATCTTTGCATAACGCAATTCCTATAGATATACAACATTACTGATTTCATCCTCTCAAATGGAAACCTGAAAGCATCCAAAGAGCACATATTATGCATGGAGGAAACGTGGATACATTTATCCATGTAGCATACCTTAGCCATACTAGTGTCACAGGCTGGCCTTCATGCCACAGGATTTCACCAATACCACTAAGAAAGCCCGCATCTTTGCAGAAGCACACCAGAACATCTGAGCTGAGGAGGCAGTTATGGTGGATGCCTCAGATCTCAGGAAAATGATCCTAGGTTCTTTTAAACCAAAAAAATACAGTTCAGACACTAATTCTTGGGCTAAAGAGACTATAACTACAGGAACTTCTGAAAAACAAAATTTGTCACTAAGAACTGCAGCTTTTTACAGACCTGATTTATTTTTAAGATGAAACATCCTCAATTTGGCTGCATCCTTTGAAACCAAATTGAAGGGGATGTTTTTCTTCCTGCTGATAAATAGAATTTTTTTTCCTCTTTGTGATTTGAAATCCATTTAATGGGTGATTTTTTTGTTCCCTGGCCTCTCCTCCTTTTAATGTGCTTGCAACTCCTCGTACAAGTGTTCTATAAAATTCCCTTTGGAATATGTCTCTCCTGCATCAGAAATAGAATTCATCTGGGCTCTTATGGAAAGCGTCTAAAGATGAGGAAATGAAGAATAACTGGCCTTTGCTCAGTAGTGCTGCTCACAGAACTTACTTTACAAAACAATGTATTTCTGATTCCCATTCTGCTGCTTGAAGGACAGAAAGATTTACGCAGATTGTTAGAAGGAGGTGTGGGCCTAAAAGTGAATTCCAGATTTTAGGAGCTTTCACCATACTTCTTAGACTGATACGCAGCCAGCTGAAAAGAAGAGGTTTCCTTTTTTTTCTGCAAAGCTGACGGATATACCACGAAATTAATTGTACTTGGTAATTCCAAAATGCAGAACAGAAAAAGAGAAGGCCAATTTATCTCCACATGTGTTAAATGTACAATCATCTCAGATGCACCACGACTAGGTCAATGGAGCAACCATGCTACAAGAACCACAGCAGCTCTTTTATTTAAGGTCCAAGTTCATGCCACTCTAAGCCAGCTGCTAAATAGACAACAACAACAATGCCAACACAGAGAATAATTCTGCTAGCTCTAAGATAGTGATATGCTCTCAGCCCAGCCATGCTACATGCTGCAGTTCAAATGCAATTAGTATGGCACAATGGGCATCCCCTGGGACTGATGCAAAGAAGAAACCTGTTTTACTTGAATTTTAGAGAGGAACTCAAGAATCCATATGTTCAAAAATAGACAAGTAATTTTTAAAAGCACAAGCCACAAAACTTGATTGCCAAGAGAAACTGCTCCTGCAAGATCGCTCTTGGAGCCGAAGTCTGTGGTTTGGTTTTGTTCAGTTGATTGCACAGGGTGGATTTGGAGGGTTTGGTGTTTTTTTGTTGTTTGGTTCTGCTTTTTTTGTGTGTGTGTGTGTGTGTGGTTTGTTTGATTGGTTTAGTGTTTTGGTTTTTCTTTTTTTATGATACTGCTTGGGATGTGTAAAACTTTGGCAAATATACTTTAGAATCTAAAATACATCCTAAGAACAACCATGCCAGATCAGACCACAGGTAGGTCCATCTTTGGGTGATCAGGACAGGAAAACCAGGGTACCTCATAAACAGGTAATTATTGTCCTTCAAAGCACAGAGAAGCAGTGACAATAATTTGCTCTTGCATCAGCTCAGTTAAGAGTCTAATAAATTCACTTTAGCTGAAGATTTACTTATTCACCCAAATGTTTGTTTATTAGGTTTTATTTATTTAAAGCTATTTCAGAGATTTCTACTGCCTGGGTTACGATAAAGGTCATATTACACTTACAAGCCAGAAGAAACCATTGCAATTACTGACAAAAGCCAAAATTTGGGATGTTTATTCAATATCTTGAGTCTCACCATTTTAGTTTATATTCAGAGTGGTCTCAGTTTGTTATTGCTAACACCAACATGTCCTTTCCAATCCTAACTATTCTATGATTCTATGTCAAACACATGTAACAGCAAAAGCACAGAGTAACACAGAAACAATATAATATCCCTCCCTTCATTCCAGTTGCCATTGTAAGAAACTGCTTCACACTAATCAGGACCTGCTGCCATAAAAAAAAAAGCCCTGAATGTGTAAGTTTCAAAGAGCACTATGTTATTATTACAATTCAAAAACCTGTAAATCCAGATTAGCTGAGACACCGACTACACTGGAAAAGAACAAATCCCCAGATAAAGTGTCTCCAATGGGATGGGTAGGTTAGTGCCTAAGGGGCCTCAAGTATCCAGCCTCCTTTGAGTGTGAATAACTGTCAAACCTGCAAGACAAACAAAACCATAGATCTCACTTCCACAGACACAGAAATATTATCCAGAACATGAGCAGAGCCTCTGCAAGGTGACGTCTTAAAAAAATCCAAAGTGATTTTTTTCCTAATGTCACAGCAACATCTGGATTTAAGTAAGTATTCAATATCTGCCATTATTCCCAGTTGTCCACTGGCTTGCTCTGTGTTATGCAAAATGATATTTATTTAACAGTAGGCATTTCAGTAGGACACTGACTGAAAACCTATTTTATTTTAGCTAAATGTTTCTAGAGCTTGACAGTAAATGATATGCATGAGCCATGTTGACTGTCATCTTCCACTTATAATTTGACTGTCAGACATACAAGTAACTTGCTAATGTTTCATTCCAGTTTCAGTGCCATGAGCCTGTTGCGTAAGCTGCCTGCTAAAAGCTGTTCCAGATGGAATGACAGTATTTTGTAGGACCCCAAAGATGCAGCTAAGAGATGAACGCGTCAACAGCATTGAAAGCATGACCTTTTCCCTTTTTCCTAACTTCTTTTTTGTCAGCAGTTCTTATTTCCACCCTATAATTTTTCCATATTCTTTAAATATAGGCCACATGGGAAAAGGCAGGAGTTTAAGTCTCTTGGCCATCTTCCATCACCTGCAATCATATCTACCTGACTACCCAAGGCAGAGGACAAAGGAGAAAGGTTTATAAACAATCAAGAGTCTTCAAAATGACAGCCAAGGCCCAAAATTAGTTTTCAAGAGGAAGCAAGACCCAGCCCCCTACGAACATAAGTTCCAGAACGAAAAGAGAACTTCAGTGGTTTCATAATAGGTACTTTCTTTCATTAATAGTTAGTAAAAAGCCTGCACTTCTCTCACTGGAAACAGGCTTTAGAAAGCAACACATTAAAAATTATTTTCTTTATTATTTTTACTGACTGTAGCGTTTTTACTAATAATCTATATATTAACATCATGAACATTCATTATTAGCTCTTATTCAAATAAATCACAAAAAGTCTACTTATCCTTCTCAAATAAAAATATGTAAATTGCACCCACTGCTCATCTTAAACAATACAGGTAAAACAATACACTTTCCCTGAAATGTAGGCTGTGCAAGGAACACAAAGAGGACTTCCTCCTCCACGCCCCCCCTCCCCATACCTCTTTGCACGCTCAAAAGAGGAAATTACTACAGGGCACTTCTGTCCCTTTTCAGATGATCAATTCAGTATTCTGAAGTATTACAAATATTTCATTTACATTTCTTAGCTTTTCCTCTACAATATAAAGTAATTTCTTTTTGACACAGAATGCCACAGCACACAGTACAAGGAAGGGGAAAAAAGAAGTGCAGAGTTGAAAAGCAACAGAAAGAATCAAGAAGGAATGGCTTTTGTTAATTTGACATCCCTCAGCTAGCTGCATAGTTGGATTTATAAAAGGCTCTTTAAGAGCAGCAGTTTTTCATGGTGTAAGAGTGCCACACAGCTCTGGTTCCTGCAGTGCCTCACACCAACAACTTCAAAACTAACTCGCTGCAGATGTCCCTATGATCATCTAATCAGACATCAAAAGCAATACACTGACAAGCTCCTGCACTGATTAGGAGTGTTCTATATATGTTCCACAGCATAAACAGACACACAGGAGTTGCTTTAAAAATGGATTCGCCCACATCAGAATTCCCTTTTAAAAAACTCAAAACTGCTCGGAACTCCCCATCTGAATGACAGAAAATTCTTTTAAGTCTCCCCAGATCTTCTGCTCAGTTCCACATAGCAGAGCTTCAAGAGCGGGAGTTAAATTATTAATAGGAAAACTTTAACCAGAAATATATAAATGCCTTCCAGAATTTAAAAACCTTGCTATTCTGAACGACAGCCTGAGACCACACGACCTCAGGGGACCACACGACCTCAGGGGAGCATTCCTGCCTCTACCCTGCAACACACATTGCAATACCCAAGATGAGCTTCCATCTCTACTTTATTTATATTACATTTATGTTTATATATCATTTATATTTTATGTCCTTCCAGCACTGCCAGTTCCTGAAGAATGACTGAATTTCTCTCAAATTCTGGTTTCCTGCACATACCTCACCTCTTGGAACACTTAAAGGGGGCATACAAGAAAGATGGGGAGAGACTTTTTAGCAGAGTGTGCTGTGATAGGATGAGAGGCAATGGTTTTAAATTAAAAAAGGGGAGATTCAGGCTGGACATGAGGAAGAAATTCATTACAATGATGGTGGTAAAACACTGGTACAGGTTGCCCAGCAAGGTGGCAGATGACTCAATCTTGGAGACATTCAAGATCAGGTTTGATGTGGTTTTGGGCAGCCTCACCTACTTAAAGATGTTCCTGGTCATCGCGGTGAGTTTGGATTTCATGACCTTTAAAAGCCCCTTCCAACTCAAATTATTCTGTGATTCTATCACATAACTATGGGAGAATTTCATATTAAAATTGTAACACACACAAAGGGACCAGAAATTAGATCTACCTGACCCTATTGTTTACTCAGGGTGAGTAAACAATACTGGACAAAAGTTTCATCTTCTAAAATCAGACAGACAATACTACCCTCATGGTAGTGCAGTCTCTTAGCTCAGGCCTTAGCAGAAGCCTACCAGATCAACATAAATTATAGACTTTACAGCATTACCCCATCACTGTATCAAAAAAGACCTTTTGTGTTCTGCTCTGCTTTTAAATAGCCTCATTAGATGAATTAATATTTCTGCCTCTTTCTTGTAATAAAAACTCCCACACTTTGAAAGTACGACTGATAATCTTTCTCTCAAAACCAAGCTCTGATTGTAGCAGTTATGCTTACACATGTACATAAATAGCATGTAGAAAGCAAACTCCGTGGAGCTGCATCCTTGCACATGCTCACATTATGCTAATCTGCAGACACTTAATCAGGAAGGCTAATACATTACAAACACAATTAATGGCCAGAAAAAACAGAGGAGGTTTCGACCTTTTTTAACAAGGGCTTGAAGCATAAAAATGTTCTGATTATATATGAGCCCTATCCAAAATTGCAAATTATATGTCCACAATGCATAAAATACAGTCAATTTCAAGACACATCTAGGTAAAAACTGAAATGATATTGAGCCACTGGAGCATCTCTTCAATTGATCCAGCATCTCATTGTATCTTAAATATGGATAAATTCAATTCGATCAGGCATTACCATTCATTAACTCCAAGTTAAACTAAGTATTTATCCAGAAAAGATGCAACTAGAAAAGAAAGTCATGCAGAACACGGCATCCCCATAATAATCAGCAAGTTAACAAGAGGGGGTAAAACCTTAGTCCCAGCAGAATTAATGCAAAACTCCCATCAATCACAATTCTCCATCTAATTCTCCATCTCTCATGTCTTATGATAGTAGGGGAGTCTCTCCCTGGGCAAAGAGAGACAAGCAGAAGGATCATCTCCAGAAAGTTCAGACGTTTTAATTATACCTTAAATTACTACCTGGATGAGCTAGCCTGAGCAAAAGCAGCAAAATGTACTCTGCTCCCTAAAAAGTTCAAAACCAAACCAACAGGACGTCCTAATTCAGACTTTCTGCCTTGCTGCATATCTCATCCTTATCAGTTTAGAGCTTGGGTAGAGGGACCCAGCCAGAAACTTTCGAGTCAGTGCTGAAAATTTGAAACTGCAGCTTCTTTCAGCAAGCTGGGGACAAGTGCTAAGTAAGTGTTAAGTGGCCAAAGAATGCTTCTTTCCTCTGAAAGCTTTGACCCTTTCAATCACGAAGCATGGCCTCACTCCAGGGGAGATCCCTGGTTGAAGACTCCATGGCCTACTGCTAACCCCACTTTCAGAAGCCAGGCCATTCACAGCCAAAAAGCAGCTGGGCCAGCACTTGGCTACTGCCACAGCAAAGCCATGGCCACCCAACACATCAAAGTATTTCATGCTTCCCTGAGGCCCTCTCTGCAGGCCCAGGGAGGGAAGTTTCTGCTTTGAAAGCCTGGCCAGGGCTCTGTGATTATAACTAGACAGAAGAGTTTAAAAGTTGCCTACATAAATTAATAAATTTACTAATACCTTTTCTTCAATAACAAATTCAGATATTTGTTATCCCTATTTTTCTTTGATTATAGTCTCCAAATTTTTCAGTGGCAGCTATAATGGTAAGGAAGATAGGTTTGGAAGAAAAAAGATACTCCAATTTTGTACCATCTGTTAAATGACTTCCAATCTGAGAGAACAGATGCTGGACTTCACTATCAGTTTTTGATTGATCTAGAAGTATTTTGTTAATTGGGACTGAAAGCTACAGCTAAGACAAAATAAGTATCAGAGAAGACATGAAGGAATAGCTCAAATTCTTCTCAAGCTACCTGGTCACTCGGCAAAGATTTTGTAATTTTGGTAATCATCATATGGCATGGGAAAAAAAAATAAAATCATCTTTTGAATGAATGGGACATCTTAAAAACAGAGTATGTGCTCTGCTTAGATTCTATAAACACTGTGAATGGTTCAAATGGCTCATCAGCTTCACCCTGTTCACCTGAACTGGATAGCAATGTTACTCTATTATTGCATGTTGGCTGTTCTATTTTAGGCATTACTTATCATACTCTCATAGAAACAAATCAGTGCTGTCTTCAGAGATTCAGATGATAACCACCTCTCAAAAAAGCGATCAACTACTGGAGAACCAGTACATACCATATAAGACAGCACATAATCTAACTGCAACTGTTTCTATATAGAACAAAACTGCCAGTTCTACATGTGCCAAACACCAAAATGCCAGAAGTGCCAAAACAATTATAGTAATTATGGAAGTCAATTTCAATTACAAAATGATTGCTAAGATAATTGGGGAATAAATACAGACACTTCATTTTTACTACACACACTGAAAATTGTTTCATCTACCAACAGCTTTGGTTTTTCTAACTTGTATGTGACTACAAGGAAGCAGTTTGATGTGAAAAAAAGCCCATGCTTGTGACAAAGGAAATGCAGTATTAATTTCACATTTTCACCAGCAATATATGGCACAAATTAATTTTCTCTAAATATTGCTTTAACACTTGCACGAAAGAGCACAGCTATATTCAAAATGGACTGTTCATTTGTTTGTGCCATGTTTTTTCATTTGCCAGGTATTGATTCTTCCCCGTCTTTTAAAACAATCTGTATCTAATTTAACCTACGTTGTTTAAGCTTTCTATGCTTCCCAAAACATTATGCCAAAGCATATTTCAGCATGATTGACAATGAGGGTTTTATAAATGGTACTGTTGCAAAAATAAGAGCTGGTGTAATGTATCTTGCTGTAACAGATTTTCATTAACAATGAAAACTTACAACCCTCTGGGCCTTCCCCCCGGCCCTTACATGGCACTTTAAAAAGACCCGATAGCCTTCTCCACTGTTACCTGTCCAGCTTTGACTGTTACCCTGCAGCTAACAGGGGGATATTCTCTATTTTAGGCACAGAGAATCCCTTTCAGCCTAGAGGAACCTTGTGCACTGATGCAAGTCAGCGAAACATGGTGTGGGTTTAGCCTCCAGGTCTAACTGCAACTCTCATATAATGGCATAAAATGCACTTGTCATCACTAATATTATATTTAAAGTAAACCCAACAAACCAATGAAAACCTATCTTCCTCTCCTTGATGGCCGAAAATAAACCATTCAAAAGATGCCCAGGAATGCAACAAATTTCACCAATTTTTTCACTTTCTTTTTTTCCATGGTTATAATATACCAGAGGTCAGCATCACACATTGACATACTCACTTTACACATCCCAACTTTGCAAAGAGAGGAAGATCTGCATTGTTAACCAGGAATTCTTCTTCGTACTTCTGTTTATGAGACTGTCAGTATTTCATTAATATGTAAGTGCTCTCAGCAAACATCAAAAAAAACCTCTCAACTCAAATAGGTCTGACAAATGACAAGGGACTTGGACAAAGTTCAGCTCCCTGTAACACCATAATGTACATGGAGAGTCACTAGAAGGTTTAAAATTACACCATTCAGCAAATAACACAAGCCATTGTAAAATAAGAGGCACACTAAATATTGAGATGCACATACATTTGGCCATGTAAAGAGAAATGACAGTCGACTAAAATCCTGTGTTGACCTTCAGAAGAACAGTTAAGATTGAGATCTGTTGGACATCATTTATACACAATCTGACTTTCTATTTACTTACTTCACTCACACAAACTTAACTGGAAGTATGTTCCTTAATACATGCTCAGCTGTAAAGGTTTCCACCTCCAGCATGTGTTGCTGATCCCCAGTTCTTTCCTCTGGCTCCCTAATGTGCCAATACAGCCATCTGTGGAATCTTGCTATAAACTGGTTGTGATCTAGTGCAGAAGCAGATCTGAAATCTTTCTAGGCAAACATCAGGTCTATAATAAAGCTTTACTCTGCTTGATAAACTTATGTATCTCAGTTGACATTGAGTCTAAAGAACTTCATCTTTTTATAAGTAATGTAGCAACACCTTCCCCACACAAACACAAAGCTTCAAGGCCTTAAAACTCAAATAAAAAACGTGCAACAAGCATGACAAAGACATTATCATTTTTAGATTTAACGCAGACTGCAGCAACACCTATTTAAGAGTTACTGCATCTTCACTAGTAGCGTCTTTGCACTAATATTTAGTAATAACTACTTGTTGAAAACAAATTTGCCCTCCAAAGGGAAGTCAGGCTGCAAAAGAGAACAGTGAGAGAAAGAAGAGACCATGCAGGATAGTAGCAGGGTGCTAAAAGTAATACAGAAATGTCATGAGAAAACAAGGGAAATGGAAAAGCGTGGAAAGACAGATGAAGCATATTAACAGGAAAGTACATTTTTTCCACTAAACAATGGTGAACTGGACAAAATGATACTGAACAAATACATAATTGCTAAAAGCTCAGTTCATATTCCAGTGCTTTATGTCACCAATGAGTTTTACATGAATGTCTTATTTTAAAAAAAGAGAACCACTGTTAATTGACTGTATAATCTAAAACAGCCATTTTGTCCAGAAGAAATTCTCTCCTTTATAGAAAAAGAGTATGAGGCACTTGTTTTAGATCCAAGCACAGACATACCGTATAAAAATGCTATATACCAAAAGGTAAGAACAGATTTTGCCCTTAAAAAAATAGTAAGTTACATGACACCTACTGCTACAACATGCTTGAGATTGTGGTCGCTAGGATGAGAAGCACTGTGGTGGAAGTCAGCAGGTGGGCCCAAAGCTGGATCACTGCTCCTTCGAACTAGAAGTGGTGTACCTAAGAGACAAAATGAAGAGCAATATAGTTCAAGGGTGCTACAGGAGCACAAGGCAATGTGTTTAACTACGACATGCATACAGTGATTAAATATAAGTATTTGTGGCAATACCCACCAGGTGTATTACTAGATCTAGTGAGGCTCTTCCATTTATTATTTATTAAGCTAAAGAAACAACATCTTAAACTCTATTATACAGACTTTCACCAATGAGTTGCTAAATTAGATGAAAACTGCTGATGAACAGTAATAAAAAGCATCTTCTTAGAAAAACAAGTATCTGCATGTATCTGTGACCACATGTACCATCAAGTTCTGACAGAGAAATCATATGCTTGGTCTAAGGCATAACTGTAAACACAGGAAGAACTGGACTGCTACTTTTTGGTGCTTCAGCTGGTAGTGGTTACTTAACTAAACCAAACTGAACTAAATGCCTAAAGCCTTTCATTCCACACGCTAAGGACAGGTCTCACCGTGCTGTTCTACATGAACCCATCAAACTGGGATCTCACAATCTCATCTCGAATTGTTCCTTACTTTCTCCTAGTGTGTGTCCAAAAGCTGTACTGAGCAACTGCTTGTCTCTCTCATATCAATCAATTATACAAGCCCAGACTTAAACTGTATGGAAGGTTGCTCTGAGTATGATGGCAAGACCATATATTTACAGTCATAAATCTTATTTCCATAAGCTACCCACATGCAGCAGTCCATCACCACTACTTCTGCACTGTGTCAAACTAAGGCATATAAACGACAGGTAAGGCACAGGTTTTTGGGTACAGGCAGCTGAAGGGTACCTGGACAACTCCCTATACATTTAGTATCTTACATGCTTTGGGCTGGCTCTGCAGAGACAGCCTAGATAAGGATATAAGGAGAAGAAAGGGAAGAGATATTATTCGCAGCAGATCTGCCTCCCACTACCAACTCTCAGGATTGAGAAGTAGGCAGTTGCAGTTGTTTCAGAGAAGCTGTAGACTAAACAGCTTTCTCTGGCAGGCATCTCCAATTAGATTCACCAGCTATTCATGACTATTCACACGCTGTCTGGGAACAACCTCAAAGACCAGTCAGCAGCTTATAGCAACACAGTCATCCAGTTAGCTATAGAACACTCCCTGCAGAACTTCCAGGTGGAGTGAGAGGGAAAACATCTTTAGTAATATGAGAAAGAAATTTCTCACATTATCCAAAATAGAATTAAACAAAAATTACTTTTTCCCAAATCTTTCCAAAAAAATTAATGCACAGCCAAAGAAAGAAAAATGAAGAGAATATTGGTCTGAGACAGTCATTTTTCAAAAGTTTCAAATGAGTGAAAATAAGATTATAACTGTCAGTTATAATATTAATTATAGTGGCTGGGACCGATGGCAGCCATAATTACTAGATCTATAATAGAAGTTTGAACGTGCAACAGTTTCCTCATTAGAGATGCTCTAACAAAGCTGGAGTCACTGTACCACGTTCACTCTCAGCACAACTTTTTAATTGCAGCTGGGATAAATACTAGCACCTGATGCTGAGGAACAACCAAAGAAACTAATGCTCTTACCCTTCCTCATACTGAGCAACAGTTTTTATATGCAGGTAATCCCTTCTATGTCCACTTATACAAAAAAATCAATAAGAAAAGCAAAAGTAAGACTTAAATTTGTGTTCTGATATTGACAGAATGTTGAAATATCAAAAGGTGAATATTGGGTTTTGTTCCAAGTGATTATCATCCTGATGCCAAGAGCTATGCGCGTTTTTATAAGGAGATTCTGAAGAAAGGGATCGATCACCAACTTTATACATTTCATGTGATCTTCCAAAGGTGGTAGTAGGTCAAAAGGAACCAAATCTCTCCACTAAAATATTCCTGCTGTTCACATGGTGCTGAAAAGGATTTTTTTCTCTCTAAGAACATTTGGTAAGAAGGTGTGTACAAGCTGAAGCCAAAGTGTTCGATTTTTTAAGTTACTCCGTTCTGTAAGATGAATAATTATTCCTTAAAATAATTTTTCATGTGTATATTGTGAATGACCAAAGTGTTTCCAGTGACCTCTATCCAATTTTCTTTCAGTCTCTCTTCAACACAACAGTTTAAAAACAGATGCTTGAGACACTTTTGCGTGATTCAGCATAATTTAGTCTCCAGCTCCTTTAATAAACGTGAACAGCACAGAGAAATACTCTTGTTAAACTACCAGAAAGTGCTTTACACTGGTACTTTTATATGTAAAACTTTCATAACTTGGTGAGCCCAAATGCTAAGTAAAACATATTGTTGCTTGTATTCTTCAATGACATTATCCCAGCCCCTTTTCTCATTTCTGTACCCTTTTTTCTATAAAGAGAGATCACCAGTAATTCAAAGAGGGTAAAAAAAATAACCCACATTCAACTAAAGAAGCCAAAGACAGAGGGGGGCATGCCGGCAGGGATGACACATCCCCAAAATCCACACTCGCTCCTCCTGTCCACAGTCTGAAATAAGGTTTCTCCTTTTCCTGTCTTCTATAACCAGCTCCTCATTCCTCTCGCATACCTCTGGCTGAAAGATGAAGTCTCCCACCACTGTGACTGCTGGAAGGCAGGACTCTCTTTCTTCCAAGGCCTCCCAGCTCCCATAGCAGTTGAAAGAAGATGTCTCCTGCGCTACAGTATCATAAAAGTCTAGTCTAGTAAGACAGGACCATACTTTAGCATTTCTGTCTGCTCCCTGTATTGACTGCTGCAAGGTGCTGCTTTTACCACATTCCCTTGTTCTCAGTTTTGAAGACCTTCTTTCACTTGCTTTCTGCCACTGTTTTCCAAAAACAACTGAAGCAAAATTACATGATCCAACTCTTGGTTTACAGCTGTCTAAACCTTGAAACCAAAGTTTGCAGGAGCAATGGGATTAGAGGAAATACTGTTTTCCTATTTTGGAAGATGGCCTTAAAGCTATTTGGTTTCTATTCCTGCAAGGTTTTGCTTATTGCCATGAGGCTATGAAATTTAGGGTGCTCATCTGGAATGCCCTCCTTGCCCAAAACCTGGACTTTCTGACTACTGCCTACAATGCTTTCTCTTTTCTTCCAACTTGTTGAAAATTATAAGGTTTTACAGATCATTTCTTGCTGAAGAGAAAATTAGAGTTTATATTCTTCATTTTTTAAAAATACATTTATGAACACGTAACATCATTTCTCATACGGAGATATCACAAAACATAACATCTCCGTGAATTAAATCAGCTGCAGTCATTAGCTGAAATAATCCAAAACAATCCCTATCACCCTTATTTTTTGTCATGCATACACCACAAAGACCATAGAAGCAAGAAAACAACCTGTTATTAGACAAAAGTAAATTGAACCAAAAATGCCCTCTCTAGCAGGGCAAGACAAATAGTAAGCAATAAAATGAAAGACCTGAGAAGAAGTGAGAAGGTCCCTTTTTACGGGACAAACACCTGATTCTATTTCAGGAGACAGATAATCCCAGCAGCTCCCTGAGCTTAACCAACTCTGCTCCATCTCCTCTCATCCCCTGTAACGCTCAGGCTGCTCCCTGCCATATGAACACCTTCTCTGCCACTCAGTGCATCCCAGCCCAAGCTTCTCTTGCAGGCTCCTTTCTTTTTTCAGCCTCTTTCTGCCTCTTCTGCACTGCACATGCATGCTCCCTTGCACTCGGGAAGAGAGAAACATCCCCAAATCCCACTGCCCAGGACTCAAGCCAACTCATGAGTCAGACTGTGTCTATTATACACACATACCTTAAATTAGTCCATCACTTCTGTAGCCCCATCACAGAAGGCCACCAGATTTGTCAGGCAGGATTTCCCCTTAGTGAAGCCATGCTGGCTGTCACCAAGCACCTTGTTGTCTTTCATGCGCCTCAGCATGCCTTCCAGGAGAATCCACTCCAAGATTTTGCCATGCACAGAGGTGAGGCTGACTGCTCTGTAGTTC
>JANRGW010054530.1:9313-23403 GCA_024733675.1 Psilopsiagon aymara | reverse complement strand
CCCCTTCAGATATTGGAAGGCTGCTATGAGGTCTCCACTCAGCCTTCTCTTCTCCAGGCTGAACAGCCCCAACTTTCCCAGCCTATCCTCATAAGGGAGGTGCTACAGTCCCCTGATCATTTCCAAGTTCCAAAAAGAAAAAAAAAATTAAAAATGTTTTCGCAGCTTGAAAACACAATCATCCATGTTTACTGAGCAAACAAGCAAAAACCAAAAAGCTTTTCAACTTCGTAGAAAAGCCTAGAAAATTACCAAATTTGAAAAGCAAATTCAGATGGATTAAAATAAAAAAGAAGCAAATAATTTTCATGAAGAAGGGAAAATATCTACAGAAATTATTTGTTTGTCCCTTTTTCTGCCTCAGATCAATACTGAATGTCTTTCTGGAAAAGATGCTAATAAAAAACAAGTTATGAAGCTAAACACTGGAGACAAGGGTGAAATTCATTTGCTGGTGCTACACAGAAGGTTATGCTGGACTGCTGCAGTTATTTTTTGTTGTGGATGGTGAATAGGCTAACTAAATGAAATGTTGCTGGCTGCACTATACAGGTAAAGCAGAACTGGTTAGGAATGTGAGATTTGCAGCCTCAGCTGGTGACCATAAAGTAATGCTGAAGGAATCAAAGGGAGTAATAGCAGTGTGAAAGATCTTTTGTTTCAAGAGAGTAGGTTTTGGGTTTTTTTGGGAATTGATACTTGTGAACTCTATAAGGCTGCCCAGAAAGACTAAATCTTCAAGGGCAACGTCCCCAATGCACAGGAATGATCCATCTTGATCTATAGAAAACAGGCAGGCATGGCCAGAGGCCAATTTGGCTCAATGTGGAACTAGGAATAATAGAAACACTGTCCAGACATCCAAGGATTGTATTAAGAAAGCCATATCCCAGCTGGAGTTAAAACTAGTGAGGGATGTCAAGGCCAACTCTGTCAGTAAGAGAAAGGAATACTGTCAGCAAGAGAAAGACCTAGGAAAACAGGTGCTTGCTGGTATATGTGAGTTCTTGTGCTGAAGACTATAGGAAGAACATAGGTACTCATTGTTTTAATCAGTTACTATTGGCAAAGACTATTCCCAGTAGGCTATTAGCAATGTTTAGGAAAGAAGTGCTGCTAATAGTAAATCAAAACTCAGGTAGAAGCAAATTAAATAAATGGGCCACATTGAAGTACCTGAGTTGTGACTGGACACATTCAAAGCGCCTGAGGAGACCTGGTTGATATTGTTTAAAAGCTGCTCTCTAGTATATTTGAAAGATTATGGCTGTGACTGGAAAAAAGCAAATGTCTTATCTTAGAAAATGGTAAGAAGAAGGATTTAGAGAACTGTGGCTTCCTCTGTACCGCAAGGCAAATTATGGAGCAAAACCTTCACAGAACCTACTGTCAGTCATCTGAAGGACAAGAAGGTGATTGGGAGCAGCTAGCACATATCTATGATGGGTAAATCATGCTTGACCAACTTGATTGCTTTTTATGATTGAAATGAAGGGCTCCCTGGTCAAGAGGAGAGAAGGGAATGTTATTTATCTTATAGGAAAGCTTTTAAAACAACTTCCCAAAGTTTTCCTTTGAAAGAGTTTTCCTCTAATCAAATTGCAGATACATGGGTTGGATGGTTTTATTAGAAAACGGGTAAAAATCCAACAGAACTCTGAGAGGTTAAGATTGGTAGTCAGTAGTCTGAAGTCTGACAGGCAGATGGTTAGTGATGAAACTCAGGGAGCAGTGCTGGCAGTTTAGCAACTTTTTCAGCAGTTGTAACTATAGGATAAACTGTGCCCTCATCAAAACAAAATAACTGTATATAGGCTGTGGAATGGTTAGGTGGATAGCAGCTCTGCAGAAAAAGGACTGCGGCTCTTGCTGGAACAAGTTAGCAGTATGTCCTCTTGATATAATGAGCTGCATTAGCAAAAACATAGCCAGTAAGGTTTGGGAAGTGATCATTACTTTCTGCCCTGCACACCCATGATGTGCCATCTAAAGTCTGTGTCCAGTTTTAGCCTTCTAGTACAAAAAAGGGTGAGTTCAGAAAAGGATGACCAAAACAGAAGCCTAGAGTATATTACATGTATTAGTCTGGAAAAGAAAAGGCTAAGGGAGAGCATAATTCCAGTATTCAGCTACAGTTGTGAGAGAACTAGACTACTTCCAGAGATGTATAGAGAAAAGACAGTAGGCCATGGTCCAAACTGCAATAGGCGAATTTTCGTTAGATAGAAGGGAAAAAAATCATCACAATAAAAATTGTTAAGCACTGGAACAGGTTGTTAAGAGACATGAGAATGGTCTTCATCCTTTGACATCTTCAAAACTTGTCAGAAAGAGAAGGTGAGAAACCTGTTTTTTTTTGTGTTCAGCAGATGGTTGGATGTTCTTATCATCTTCAAAGGTGACTTCAAGCCTAATTTTTTGTGTGATTCTGTGTGTTCTTTTGGCCTTAAAAGCCACAAATCTACATATCTTTCGGACAGAACAGTAAAGAGTTTAGAGCATGTTGGACTGTTTTTATGGGGAAGGAGTTTGCAGTAAATGTCAACATTTTCTTTTCTGGACAAAACAGATGTGCATATTCACTGCAATTCAGGAAAATTAGTCCTCAGAAGTGCTTGCGTCCATGAACTGCTTAGGATAAGTATTGCTACTTCTTTTCTCACTGTAAAAATCTGAATCTAAATTATGAGCTTAAGCTTTGTTCGGATAAATCAGACTCAGACTGAAAGGTAGACTAAATTAAAGGGAGGTAAAATAGTTTCAGACTAAATGTTTGAGCATATGTATTTGATTAAAAGAATGCAGCTACTAACATTAAAACAATGAATAAATAAAAAAATATAAAATTAAATAACTGCTATTAAAAATGTCTAATTTTTATATTACATCTTTCATCAACACAGTTTTAGGCTAAGATCCAAAGTGGAATTTGTAATCTCTGTGTTCTGGGTAGCTAAATTTTGTTTGAATAATTTCTGAAATGAAACCCACAATCCTAAATCAAATGTTTATGCTCCTAAGAAGTGCCTCAAGAGAGATGTATTTCAGCATGATATTCACAAAAAAGACACCTATCAAATGACTTCCTGCAATCCTATTTCTTCCTGTGATTAGTGAACCACACTTTTTACTTTTAGAAGATATCTTCTGTAATATGGGACTCTATCTTAGATGTCTCTCCAGAAACTGAAGAGGGCTCTCTCAAAGCTATTTTTCTGTAGCAGCTCAAATATTTGAGTATTTGTGAAGAATAAAGTACAGGCAGGTTACTTTAGAAAAAGTACAGTCCTACAGTGTTCCTGCCTTCAGACATTATGCGAATTTGAAGTTTTAAATAACCATGATACACTTTCCACTTCTTCCTATTTCCCCTTTACAAATATAATTCATAATTAATTGGGGAGGTGGGGGTGATAGCAGGAATTTAAAAATGTTAAGTATATACAAATAGAAAGCATGAGCCTTCAGTCAAGATGCCACAAAGTGGTCTGTGCTCTTCAAAAATTCCTTCTTATCTGGGAGTGAAAACGAGACATATTTTTTAGTGTTGTGGCTGAAAAGCTTCGCAAAAGTAAACTTCCTTCTAGCAATGAAGATATATAATGCTCCTTACTCTTCTTTGTCTTTGTTCTTTCGCTCATCCATTAGCTGATCTTGAATTATCTCAGAAATGAGAAACTATCAAAAGGAAGAGAATACATGACTCTCCTTGTATTTGTTTAGCTTGTTCAATTGGTGTCCTGTGTTCAGCAGTAGCAGCCATTTTTCTCCTTCTTGGTGGCTGGTGCAGTGCTGTTGTTTTTGACTTTCAGCCTGAGAACAGTGCTGATAACACCGATGTTTTTAGTTGTTGCAGTAGTGTTTAGTCTGACCAAGGAATTTCTGAGTCTCATGCTCTGCCAGGGAGGATGGGAAGCCAGGAGGAAGCAAAGACAGGACACCTGACCCAAACTGACCAAAGACTTATTCCATACCACAACACGTCATGCCTAGGATGTAAAAATCTAGGGGCAGGGACCCAGAAGAGGGGATTCACTGCTCAGTTGGGCTGGGTATAGGTGGTGAGTGATTGTATTTTCTTCCTTTGTATTTCTCTTGTCATTATTATTGGTGATAGCAGTAGTGGGCATGCGTTATACTTTAGTTACTGTACTGTTCTTATCTCAACCCATGGGAGTTGCATTCTTTTGATTCTCCTTCCCATCCCTCCAGAAGCAGGGGGAGAAAGAGGGCGGAATGAGTGAGCAAACTGCTTGAGTTACAGTTTAAGCCATGACAGTTTTCTTTTTTTTTTTTTTTATTTTTTCCTCAGAAATGCTGACTACATCACAGAGGAGAGGAGCAGAGGGATGCCCCCATCAAAGCTTCATGCTACTGTCCAAAGAAATTATTGTTACATCTTGCTCAGCCTGTTGACTTTTGGTATTTGAGTGATCCCCTTACAGTTTGTAGAGATCTAGAAGCTAGAGTCAGAGAAGTCTGTAGAAAAGAAGGGTCAGAGTGGTCTGTTTCTCTCTTTGCATTATCTGAAAGGAGAATAGAGACAGGAGGTGGCATGTCTCTTTTCCCAAGTAACAAGTGATGGGACAAGAGCCTCAAGCTACTCCATGTGAGGTTTAGGCTGGATATTAGGAAAAATTATTTCTTTGCTGAAAGGGGGGCTAGATATTGGAATAAGAAAGTGGTGAATCAATATCCCTGGAAATGTTCAAAACACAAGTAGATGAGTCCTTAGTGACATGGTTTAATAGAGGACTTGGCAGTCCTGGGGTAAAAGTCAGACTTGATGACCTTAAAGATCTTTTCCAAAATAGTCTATCTTATAATTCTATGAGAGCTACTGGGCAAACTGAATGCGAGTTTCTCCTTTTCCAGTGACTTTTGATGCCATTTTGTAGAGACAAAAGTCTGCATTCAACTGTCTACATTGAACCAAGTTCATCTGACTTTTAATTCCATACTCGTCCAAAGGGGAACAAGACCTCTGTAAAACTTTCTCAGAAATCTAGAATATCTTAAAATCATTAGATATGTACCTTCAGGCAGCTGTAGCAAACCTTCCGTATGCAAGCTTGACCCCCTACTTAGAATACAGTGGTCATTTATTTATATATTTTTCCAAAGTGCAATAATAATACTAAGGATGGATCACGTATTGCTATTACTGTTTGAGCAGAACAGTCCTATGCAATGAGTTCACAGTACAGATACTCAACCATTGTGTAGGCAGTGATAAACTTTGGATGCAAATGACAGAACACTGGAAGTTAGGATATCTGGATTATATTTATGGCTCTGCTGTAACATGCTATATGACCTTCAGTAAATATCAACACCTTTTGTTATTCTATTTCCTTATCCATATTTATCTGTCTACTTCATTCAGAAGATAAGCATATTATGCAGGGGATTTTCCTTGTTAATATTTCTCTATTCTTGTCAAAATGTCTCACTAATTATTTTAATTATAGTAATGTTAAGAAATAGTACTTGTGAAGAGAGTAGTATTTCACTATGAATAGCCTATAGGAATCTGAGACAAAGATAGGGCTGTTCTTTCAATTAGGAACTGTAGGAATACAGAGAAAATTTAGAATGAGAGGAAATATTGTATCTTCAGCTAAAAAGGAGCTACACATTCTCAGGAATCACTAATAAATCCATTATTTTGTAAAAATTCTACAGTGGTTATGGTGAGACAATAGCTTTAACAGTCAGGTCAGGAAAAAGGACCTAATTTCACTTCAAATAATTTACTGAAGCAGCTGCAACCACTTAGGGTATTTTAATTGTATCTGAATTTCGTTTGTCTCTAAATTTCAGCTCTGTTTCTATGTCACATAAGCTTCAGCATGACCCCATCCTTACTTTCATTGTATCAGCCATTCTTTTGATGAAGATCATTTTGATCTTCATCCCCATTTTATTATGGATGTTTCTTCAAGAAGCAAATATACAGTGAATGAAAATCATGACCTAAGCTTAAATAGTGCATTTTGTATCTGAAACCATACTTATTTTGCTTTGGGGCCAGTGGCAGCCCAAGATATAAAGAAAAAGCAAAGCATAAATATGGGACTAGACCTAAAATAGCCAACAAAGCAAGTGAAAGAAAGAATTATTTAAAGAATATGAAGAGTTTGCCTAATTTTATAACCCAAAACTTCAGTTTAATTCTAAATAGCATATTAGGTTTTCTTATCTGGAGATACAAGAGCTGTTCTACATTAAGTAGGTCACAATTAAATAGTTTTCATGCATCTTTCATCCTTCCTATTCTGTTCATCATAAAACCAGCAGCACCAGTCTAGTCTGTAAATGAAAACTGTAATTCAAAAATAGCAGTGAGTAGAGGAGCTGCAGATCAGGATTGATTTAAATGGATTGATGTAAATGTACCTTTACCAGGTCTTGATTCAGCAAAGCACTTGAACATATGCATAGCTTTAGCATTTGTTCAGTTCCATTGCTTTTCTGAAGCAGAGATTTAGATGCGTTATAGCTGGTTCTGACCAGTTACGTTAGTCTCTTATTAACAGGGAAAGACCCATTCATAAATATTAGCTGAGTTTTGCTCTTGTACAGAAATTGGACAGCAACTTTTGAAGTGTAAATCCAGATTGTAGACTGTAAATATATAAAGGCTGATGCTGAGAGGCTGTGGATAGGCTGTTTTTTAAAGGGGACAAAATTGCAACATATCAGGCGGTGCACTCTACTAATGTGACTGGCACTGGAAGTTTTCAAAAAATGATTCTACAAATAAGAAATTCTCACAATAAAAGTGGGAGGAAAGAAAAAAAAAACAGCTCAAGAGATTAGAATGAAATTCAATCAGAACAATGTTTCTGTTTAGGTTTTCATTAGGTTTTAGTTTGGTTGGGTTTTGAGGGTTTTTTTTTTTTTTTTTTTGGTTGGTTGGTTGGTTGGTTGGTTGGTTGATTTTCCTCCAGCAACTAATTAAACTATTTTTTTCATCATGTTCCAAGTTTCTCATAAATATAGCACCTGATACCACAAAATCAAGACTTTCAAGAGTTCTCAAAAAATGGCGCAGTGGTAAATGTTATTATCAGTTTAAATTTGGGATTAATGTGGTGTACCTAAAGTTATGGTGATTTATATATATTTATGCAAGAAAAAAGATTAAGAGATTACTCTTGATACTGAACCAAGTTTTTTCATTGTGCCACAGACTCCCATGTGACATTGTTAAGATTAATAAATTAGGTAAAACTAGATCACTGAAAAATAATTCAAAAATTCTCTTTTTACATGGTAAGTGCCCTGACCATACTGGTATTGATGACCTGGAATTAGTTAGCTTTGGTTCCTACGTAGTACAACTAACGTGTGACCTACAAGCTACAAAGACTTTTCTTAAATTTTCTTCCAAAGTTTTTCCATTCTCTATAAAATGTTAAAACATTAAGTATTGAGGGTTCTGAGAATGATTCCACAGAGTGCAACTACTGTATTAACTTTTTTGAAGTCCAGATTCTTAGCTTTGCTGAAGACGCCTTCTGCTCCTTTTGCCCTCCAGTTCCAAGGAATGGTAATTATTAAAAACAAACAAATAAGCACCAAAAAGAAGCCAATGCAAGTAATAATTTTGTCTCCGTTTTAATGCAAAGCAGACAGTAAATATGAGCTTTCTACTTTTTTAAACGTGTTGCAAGCACTGGCTTACAAAGGCAAAACCATTCACAAAGGTGCCAATGTGCCTTCATTGATAGGAGAGCTCACAGATCAGGGGGATGCCAAATCCCTCTTCCTTTTGTGTGCTGGAGTGATTAGAATGAGCAATCTTCCACATAGCTGAGATGTGCACCTGAGACCCCTGGCTGTGGGGTGCATCATGAGAACATCAACTTGCTTCCTTCTCCTGCCACCCCTAAACATAGGCACAAAGCTGTTCTGAATCCAGCTAGGAAGTAGGTTCTGAGAATTACAGCAGGAAGAGGCTCTGCAGGTAATACAAGCAATGAAACCCTTAGCCTCTGAACAACAATGTACCATAAGTAGTGACATATGTTGGACAATTGTGCAACAGACCTCAGCAGCTGAAACATGGGATGTCTAAACACACTGGACTATCTGGAGCTAACTCTGGTACATCTATCAGTGTTGCACTGATGATAAACCTGTAACTAAACAACATGGACATCTTGTAGAGCTTTGTATCCATAGCAGTAATTTTAATGCATCTTGGATCATCCATTCTTTCTGAATGTTAAACAGCACTGAATTTGTACTCTATGTGCTGCTAAAAATCTTAACTTTCAAAAGAGAAAGGCCATATCCAGACAACCTGTTATAATCTGGTTTTTGTTTGTGATCTTCCCATTGTTTGGGAAAATGCTAATTGATATACAACAAATCTATGCTAGGGAACACAATCAGAATTTAACAGTACTGAAAATTGATCGTTTGTATCTGGGAACATACTTTGACACTGTTCAATTTGCTAATGTAGATGTAACCAAAGTGGGTGTATGTAGAACCCTTGAAGTTTGCATTGGTAAAATTTCAGTACAGTGCTTCAGTTCTGTTGTGACTTCAGTCTTCCAGCATGCTGAAGTCTAAACTAGTCTTATGTTGATTTATACGTTTCATAAGAATACATGAGATTTTTGTCTTCAGGAGAAGAAAACTTGTCCTTTACTGCGTTTATTTTTAACCCGAATGCATATTTATCCTCAAGGTGGAGAGGGTAGCACAGTGATTGAGAGATAAACCTCACTTGACTTTGTCTGGCTAAAGGTAGGTCCTTAGCTGTCTAAAATAGAAGAATTAGGTGGTAAATTGCCCACCACTTAACGTTGGTTCTAAAGTGCTTAAAACAGCGAATTTAAATATCTATATTATTTTAAGTTAGGTGATGTAGTTCAATCTGCTGTGCTTAACTGGTACTTCATCTCCTGTGCTGTTTTGATGATGTCGCAGGTTCAGTGAAATTCTACAGAGTAAACCCCAGAATTCTTCGCTGCAAATGGAATTCATAGAAGTGGAACTCCAGAATCTGCATGACAGATATCCTGCATTATAGCAATAGGTGTATGCACTGAGTCTGGCTGGGATGGCATTAACTTTCTTCACAGCAACGTGCACGGTGCTGTTTCAGATTTATGACCAAAATGACACTGATAGCTCACTAGCGTTTTAGCTATTGCTGGAAAGTATTTACACAGCATCAATATCTTTCTGTTTCTTACTCTGCCCACCAAGTTCATAGATTGGTGGTGCCAAGGAGACGGGAGCAAACACAACATGTAAGCTGACCCGAACTAACCATGACGTCATTCCATGCCATATAACACCATGCTCAGCAATAAAACTGAGAGGTTGGAGAATTGAGTAGGACATCTTTTGCTTGGGAACTGTCTGAGCTTTGGTATCTACAGGGGAAATGGTGATTATGCTTGCATTGCTTGTTTTCTTTCTCTCTTTTCCACTTACTAAACTTTACCCTGACCCTTCAGTTTTCTTGCTTTTTAATCTTTATTTTCCCTTCTTTTGTCTCACTGTGGGTGGGAGGAAGAAGTGAAGGACTGGTTCTGGGTTGCTTAGCTGCTAACTTGGGTAACTTAGGAGAAGGTTAACCACAAAGAGGAGCTGGAAGAGCTGGTGCAGTAAACATCTTCTGCAGTATAGACATCTCCTGATAGCACCCAGACCCCTCTTGCATAACAACGCCGTCTTCATAAATTAATTATATGCCATATTTAAAGGCTTTAGGTTTTGCCAGGACATTTAGCTACAATGCAATCGTTGCTTAAGTGTACCTTTCTTGTGTTTACCCTTCTCTCCAAAGTGGAGACTTAATCAAAGCTTTTTGCCCAAATGAAGATATTCTTCTCAAATGAAGTACCATGATTAAAATATGTGTCTTATATCAGAAATAAGAAAGCCCTAATTTGCTCTTTTATTATTGCAAACCATAATGCAAAGACCTATGCTAGTTTATATGAGCAGTTCTGTAACAACTAACGAGAAATGGAAGAAAGTTCTATTAATTTATTTGCACCCTAATGAACATACCAGATCACAATGCTCTCCTTTCTTCCTTCTTTTATTTCTGTTTCTTTTCAGAATTTTTCTCCTGATTCTCTCTCCTTTTTTTTTTTCTCTTTTATTTTTTTTCCTCCTAAAGCAACGCTTGAATAGAACTATCTGGTTTAGAAGATGAGGCTGACTGATTACTGTAATTCATAGGGCCTTAATTAGCTGCACAAACCATTAGCTACAATTAGACTATTATAAAACACTTGATGCGCTGTGTCAACCATGGGGGCTCATTTATTCTTGTGGCAGGGAAGGAAGGGGGGAAAGGGAAAAGAGAGCGCTGTACAGCCGAGCATGCTAATAAAGAATGGTTTTTGATTTAAGATGTTGCCGATAGTGCCTCAAAATTAATCTCAATAGCTGTCTAATTTGTGTCGGTGGATGGTATATTTATTGTAAAATGACACCAAAGCTAAATGAGTTACCTGAAGCAGGACTGCTAATGTCAGCGCCTGAAGACACAACTCCATATGCCGTAATACAGCAAGGCACTGGGCTGAATACTCCCAGCGGAGCACTTTGCTTCATCTGTCTCTGAAAATGCAGCAACCTGACTACCACTTTATGATCCTTAAATAATAATAATAAAAAAAAAAACAGATATGAGAAACAAATTCTGGAACAGCTTTCAAAGGTTAGGGGGCGTGCAAAAACATGGTATAGCTGAAAACCTCACTGAAATTGGGTTGGGTGTAAGTAAATGTAAAAGTGGAAATTCTGAGATTCATCTTTAAAGTGAAAAGAGAGAGGAAATACAGATAAAGAGGGGTTTTAAAATGGTCTTAACACAGTGAGAATGAAAGAATGATGTTCCTTAACTTAGATGTGCCTTTTTTATTTGTTTTCCAATTGTATTTTCTAATTCAAATTGCATTGATCCAACTTTCATGTTGAAAATTGCTGGAAATACATTTATAGATTCCTTTAATTTTTGTTTTCACCCTTGATTAATTTTCTGCTTAGCTTCTTTGCAGAAAGTCGGGATCTTAAAAAAGGAGAGATTGGTTCAATAATACACGGCACTTGGTCTTTTCTGTACCACGTATAAATGTACGAAAGCACAGAGGGGACGAAAGAAGGATCTGTAGTTAATATGTTAGATTGGGACTCAGAGACCTGAATTCTGTTCCTGTTGTGCCCTACATGACCGTGGGCAAATCCATTTCTCTGTGTTTTTGTGCAGTACAGGGACGGTCCTACTTTCTCTCCTTTTACACTTTGTTTCTTTCAACTCTGGGGCCTAGATTCATGAAGGTAAATCAAGGTAATTTATCTTGATGCACTAGAAAGTAAGACCTGAATTACCTCTGTGGATCAGGGTCTGAACTGTTTGGGGCAGGGATTGCATATTGGTTTGGGAAAACACAGCACTTGGCACCAAGAACATTTAAGAAACTAATTCTTCTTGCAAAAATAAACCCAAACACCACTGATGCTAATAGGATAGAGTTGTTACACTGCATACACTGTAATTAATCAGCTAATGATATTCACTGATGTTGCAGCTGCCAATACACTTTGTACTATCCTCTGCCATTAATATCTCAGCAAAAACCGAGCTCAGATTGTCCAGTTCCAAAATTACAAGCCTCAGTTGCTGGAGCCAGGGGAAGGTGAGTCACTGATAATTGCAGTTTAGTGTCCTGCCTCTTGCTTAGGGTGCAAAGCACCATTTCTCCTCCAGGAATCAGAGACAAGGAATTGGATCATGACCGTCATCTCTCTACATAAGCAGTGAAATGCAAATGTGAGGTGACAGATAAGTCTTTTTTGCCTCTGATATAGCGGTCACAGCCACTATTTCCCATGTGTGCAAATTGGTTTTGTGTTGTCTCTTTTTGTGTCTGGCCTGACTGTTCAAAGACTGAAGAGGTATCACTGAGTGCACATCTGGAAAGTGGCTGCCCTAAGTGTTCTCCCTTTATTGCAGTCTTGAAAAACTAAATTTTCTTCTTTATATATGTAAGTGCCAAAGAACAATATTTTCATAACCTTAACATTACAGCTTAAATGAATGTATATGTGGTATATAGTCAACAACATTGGAATTTTCCATTAAAGTCCAGTGTGTAAAATTTTGGTTCTTCTGAGCACGAACCCAAACAAACAACGTCCACCTCCAAGGCGTTGTGGAAGAGGAAAAAGCCACAGACATATATATATATATATATATATATATATATATACATTATACATATATATAAATAAAAGTTTTAAAAAATTCCTAGAAATGCTCTCTGAACAAACAAGCAGAACATTTTCTTCTTGTGGTTTAAGCCACTCACGCAGTTCGCTCACTCATTCTCCCATCTTTCTTCCCCCTACTCCCAGGGGGATGGGGAAGAGAATTGAAAGAATGCAACTCCCAGAGGCTGAGATAAGAGCAGTCCAGTAACTGGGGTAAAACACGAACTACTGCTGCTACCACCAATAGTAATAATGAAAAGAGAAATACAAGGGAAAATAATGCGACTACACACTACTTCAATACCAAGCCTGACCAAGCAGTGAACCCCCCTCTTCCGGGTCCCTGCTCTTAGTTTTTACATCCTGGGCATGACGTGTTGTGGTATGGAATACCTCTTTGTCTAGTTTGGGTCAGGTGTCCTGTCTGTACTTCCCGCCGGCTTCTTCTCCTCCCTGGCAAGCATGAAACTCAGAAAGTCCTTGGTCAGACCAAACATTCTAAGCAGTAACTAGAAACATTGGTGTTATCAGCACTGTTCTCTGGCTGAAAATCAAAACCACAGCACTACACTGATACTAAGGAGAAAAATGGCTTCTACTGCTTAATCCAGGACAGTCCTATATGCATATGTGACAGCAGGTACACATGCATGCACATAACAACCATATCCATATATATGGATGCAGGTATGTATAAAGAAAATTTTCATATAACTAAGAAACTATTTTCCATCCAAAAATCTGAAAATTCACACTGTTTCACTTTTCATTCAGCCTATTCAAAATGCATTAATTTATATATGGTCGTGGAGCTCTGGTGAAGTTTGGTGTCAGAGAGCATTCAGCAATTAGTAGTTAATTGTAATTGTAAAAAGGAACTTATTTAGATAGGGTTGCTATATTATAATTATGGTGGAAGATGAAATAGGTTTATCTGGATGATGAAGGAAAGATCAGTCAAGGATGACCAAGAACTCAGTTCAATCAAGTAGCATGATTGCAAATAACAATTACACTCATAAGTAGTACTCCACTGGGATTTGAGGAAATACCCTTGCCTTACAGAAAAAAAAGGTTAAGTTGTGCTGTAGATTGATGAGGAGGGACAGCTGGTATTTGCAAAAAGAAGAAATTTAGTCTTTTGCTTTAGGACTAGTTATCAACACCTCTTCAAAAGAATCCATGGTCTGCATAAATGACTGCAGGGATATTCTAAATATATTGACCTCAAGTTCCTTATTAGACAACTTCAGCAAACAGCCTGGAGGAAACAGGTGTGGTGGGTGGCTTATCTGACAGAAAAAAAACTCCAACAAGGTGGAAAAATACATTCTCAGTCTGTGGTCTTATGAAATTTATTAAACATTCATTCAGTGATTATTGAACAATCATTATTCAAGAAGCAGTTTCTTCAGTTTCCAGGCAGTCACCTTCCAATAATGATGATAGAATTAGTGGCTGCTTCTGGAAATGTCCCTTAGGAGGCTTTTCTCAAGTGCCCCAAACCAGGATGCTTAGGCAGTAGCAAGATTACCAGCCCAGGGTGGTGGCTTTCTACTATGATCAGTAACAGAGCAAGTTTAAACCCATTACTCCTTCTCTCACTACAGTCCCTAATGAAGGGTCCTCCCCCAGCATCCCTGTAGACAACCTTCAGGTATTAGAAGGCTGCTATGAGGTCTCTATGCAGCCTTCTCCAGGCTAAACAGCCCTCATCCTATCTTCATACAGGAGGTGCTACGGTCCCCTGATCATCCTCGTGGCCCTCCTCTGGACTTGCTCCAACACTTCCATGTGCTTTTTATGTTGAGGACACCAGAACTGCACACAATACTCCA
>JANRGW010054527.1:2118-16032 GCA_024733675.1 Psilopsiagon aymara | reverse complement strand
GGCCCCCTTCAGATATTGGAAGGCTGCTATGAGGTCTCCGCGCAGCCTTCTCTTCTCCAGGCTGAACAGCCCCAACTTTCTCAGCCTATCAATTTTTATTCAAATGTTTTGAAATGGTCACATATAAGTTGCTCCCATATCTTCCCAAGAATGAGTATCAAGTGGGACTGCCCTACAACTCTTCATGGCACCCCTTCCACTTGCCTTTTATAAAGGCAAGTATCACAGTTGCCTTTATCCTACTCTTTGTTTTTCTTTGAAGAGATTTTGAAAACAATAGCTGAGGTTTACAGACTGCTGACTGTAATACACATAACTTATGTCTGTATTCTTTCAAGGTTCTTTCTTCAATTTTCTTGCCATTTCTTTAACCCTTAGTTAGAACTGTGTTTTGTTCAGGCATTGATCATAAATGTCCAACTGCCTTTTTGTGAAGAGAAAAGCAAAAGAGATAGCTGAACAGTTCAGCCTTCTCTGTTCCTTCTTTTTCTCTCTGTTACATTGCTGAGCTGTGTTTTCCTCTGTAGGCCCCCTACTTGTTTACTTTACTTTCCATATTTTTAGAGCCTCTACAACACACTGAAACTCATTTTGTGCCCCAGTCTTCTTAATTTCCTATTACATGCTCATCTTAGTCCTTTCAATTCATGTGCCACTTAATTGTACTGCTTTAATAAAAGTATAATTAAGGCACATCATCTTTCCAGAAATAATTAGGTTTAAGGTGAATTCAGTCCATGCTATTTCTCTATGTTCAAGCACAGGCTTTAGTAGCAGAAGCTTATGCATGCTAGCATAACAGCATCCTCAACAACAGTTGTAATACTAAGGCTGCAGTTGGACTATTTTTCTGAGAACTCATACACTGCCTTGCTGCCAGCAATGTGTCATCTCTCTCTGCCCTCACTCTGCCTGCAGGTATGCCTAAGTAGGTTTTAGAAGGGACAAGTTAGGAAACAAATAGTTCACGCAGCAATTCTGACAGATAGAACAAGCCAATTGGGAGGAGCTGACGGGCAGCAACTGTCTTCATCAGTGTGGCTCTTGGTAGAATTAATGTGCGTCTGCTCCCTATTATCAACAGGAAAATACATTCCTAATGACATTTTACACTATTAAATTAAATTAAGGTGTAAGCCAGATCTGGGAATTCTGCTGACAGAAGGCATCCCTTAAACCACATCAGTCTACTATAGAATTTGTTCTCATGTTCCTTTCTGCAAGAACTGCTACTAAATGTCTAACAGCCATCATGAGTATCACTTGACTGCAACTACAAATAAAGTGGTGGTGGTTTCCAATCTGCTATAACTTGGCAAAATTGAACATACATTTAAGTATTGACATTGACAGCTGAAACAATTAGGAACTTGGGCAGAACAAACAGATTTCTACATGTGAACACTGGTGATTTGAGATATGGAAACAATAAATTGATTCAAATAGTCAACTGGTACTTGTGTGTTTAAAAAGGAGATACCCCAAAGCCTGCTCTGTTATTTTTAAGACAGAAATGAAAATGCTTTAGGAAAAATCAGAATAAAAAATGGAGACTGCAACCAAGTGGTTTGTTGACAGTAAGTACCATTTGCAGATGACAGTACTTATGTTAACTTTGTTAACCACTCTGTTACAAACTGAGGTAAAATGAAAATGAACTTTTGCTTCCATTTAATTCCCCAGCTCACATATTGAAAAATATATTAAAGTATAGGTAAGTACAAACAAATTTTGAGGGTTGTGTAACATTTTTTTCTCACATAACACCGTTGTTATGCAGATAACAAATTTCTTATGTTTACATATCTTATAGATTTGGGCTTATTGTGCAGGAAATAAAAATAGATGGGTTTTGCACAATCCAACAAAACCTAGCATATCCATCCTTTCCTGACATAGAAATTTTTAGGCAAAAAGTCGTGTCATCTCTGAAAGTGATGAAAGAGCTAATAATGCTGAAAGGATCTGATTCCATTGCACTCCAGCCCTGCAAAATGTAGGAATGCGGCTACACTGCAGTGAGAAGAGTCTTACTGAGCAGCTGAACACTGCAGATTGATCAGGGGCTCTGCAGAACTGCAGCTCATGTGCAGCTCTGCTGATTTGCTGAACTCTGTGGAAGCAGAGAAGCAGAACCAGCAGCCTATGATGAAAGTTTTCATCTCCCTGTAATTCAGAAAGTAAGCGCAGCAGGCTTTGAATTCATCAAAACTCAGACTGTGCACTTGGACCAGGCCTTTTAAGATGGAACCTATTTTATCTGAACACTATATGTTTTCTTATCATAAGTACAGACTGCTATTTCAGAGATGCCAAATCTTTCTATAGTTAAACAGTTACCTTTTAAGCCTGACTTTTTATGCATGAAATATTCATTTTACATTCACAGCAAAGAATAAAATATTTTCCCTTGAGGAATGTGGAAAGCTCTGAAAAACATACAGTGTGTCACACCAAGTTTAATGGGAAGGAATGCTATATTGTAACTGGCTCTTCATCATAACAGTATGCTAAGGTAAAAAACATCTGCATACAAATTAAAACCTTCCCTGGGCATGTCTTTCCTCTTAGTGACTGACTGACTGAATGACTGGTTTAGGTATTTACTGTCCCTACTTGAAATTGCACACAGTTAACTGTATGTTATTTTTAGAAGGATGAATGTCCCCACTTTAAAACTGGCTCTTTAGCCAAGAGAGTTCACTGTTTTAATTGTGTCAATGTCCTGATGTCATCAGTATATGTATAGTTAATGACTAGAAATATATATGCAGATAGCTATCACAGTCTGGGATTCATGCAGTGCTTACACTGCAGTAGAACTGTAATCCCCTTTGCCCTTGTATGTTATGTAACTTCAGTTTGGAAATAAATGTCATAAGGTAAATGAGATTTTATATGTTAAGGTACTAAGCTACATACTTTGTTCTTCCTTCAGATCTTCAGAAGTGTTTGGCTAATGGCATCATGTGAACATGAAGAAAGATATTTATCTTCTTAAGAATATTAACGCATAGAACTATACTTAAAAGTGGATAACTTTACTGAAACCATATTACGGTACATTACATTAACAATTAATCGGCCATTCATTTCATAGGACTCTTACTTGTTTATATTGAATATAGTCTAATTTAAGCCTCATTTGGAATAATCATGCATGCCACCTTTGAACAATTTCACTACATAGTTGTCATCCGCACATAACTCAATAAATCTAAAAGTACATATAAGGAGATTTCCAGACAGGATCACATTGCAAAATAAGGAGTACCAGTCAGTAGACACTAACTAGATGGGTCTGTAGAAATAACAAGAGAGCCTCAGTAAATGGTTGGTGAAATACATATGGATTTGTAAGTTGAAGGGCATCACCCATTTTTTTCTGCAAAACTATAACTACAGTCATGACTGGTTTATTGTTTCCTTAGTTATAGGAACATCTATAGTCTGCATTTTTCAGAGATACTGAGCCACATCTGGCACATAATATCCAGTGCTTCACACATAGCTGTTCCAAATACTGAGCCCACCAGCAAATTTGGTTGCTGCTGGTGTGACCTCCATGGGTCATACTGATTATGGAAAAGTTGAAAAACATTGTTTTCTGTCTATTCTCCTTTAGAATTTTACACTGATATTTTCCAAGTAGATAATCTGCTTTTCCTCATTTGCAGATCTACACTCAGGTGTAAGAGGGGACATGGAAACAAGCAGATGTTGTGACGTGTGACCTATATTCTCTCTATAATTTTTGACACGTCATTTCAAGTCTTTTCTAGATTTCTGCCTTGGCAAAATAAGTGCTGCCATTTTGGTAAATTAAGTGATATCATGATAAAAGAATTAGAAATGTGATTTCATTACTGTATCAGCAACTTCTTTCAGAGATCTGTGGCAGACAATTTATAGCAAACAGTTTCAACAAATGGATAGCAAAATGAACATATACAAATAGAACAAAATTGCTGAAGAAAGAAAACTAACAGTATCACACGTTGGAAAGTTTTCTGTTGTTAAATAGTAGTATGCCATAGTACTGCCAATTCTGAAAATTCAAAACTCAAAAACCAATATAAGAAAACCCGTAACACTGCCTTTAACATACATTATTTCAGAAAAATAAATTACAAATATCTAATTTTACTTTTTTACCTTTCAGATCACATTCAGAAAGTCTTCAACAAATTTAAGGAACTTATTCCTGTAAGAACAAAATCTGAAGGGGAAAAAAAGGTCAATTAAAGTAGCAGTTAAAAGAGAGAACATTAAAAACAGTAGTGAATTATTCCAACAAGCAAGAAAACCAGAAAGTATACTGTAAGATTAAAATGGTTATATCTGAAGCTTGTTAATACTCTGAAAATCAAAAAAGAGTCACACAAAACTGAAAGCAATGATGCATTGCTAGGGTACAGTACAAGATAATAGCTGAAGCATGTAGGGATAAACTAGAAGTACCCAATGGCTGTTTTCACCCTTTCATTTAAAATAAAAAGTCTTCTGACTAAATTTTTCATGCATACAAAGATTAATTACAAGGCAATAGTAACAAGTATTTCGAAGAGGAAATGAACAAGGTAAAGGATATTTAGATGTAAATTAAAAAATGTTTTTAAAGTGTATGTAATTGAAATCAAAAGTTCAACTTAAAGCAATGATTCCCTGGTGAATTTTCAGCTTCCACATCTGACCATACTTCTCTCACAAGACAAAGTCATTTAAAACAAAGCTTCCTATTTAATTTTCTCTGAAGGAAAAAAAGCAGAGACAGCACTATGATTGCGAAACATGTCACATACACAGGAAATACCCTTAATATAATATGTTCAAAGCAGTCTAAAATCTATTATCTAAACAGCTTACAATATCAAAGTTTGGACAGTTCTTTGACAAAAGCTGTCTCCTAGACAATTCTCCCCCAATAGGAGCTAAGTAAAATATGCCACATTTTTGTCCTTCAAAATTTCTGTGATCGTTTTTTCCTACAAAATCGTACTTTAATATTGTAATTTGAGAGATTACCTAGATTACCACTCAAATAATTAAAGAAAAACAATAAGAAGTGTCGTGGTTTGAGCCTCTCACACAGTTCACTCACTCACTCCCCCCTCTTTCTTCCCCCTAGTCCCAGGGAGATAGGGAGGAGAATCAGAAGAATGCAACTCCTACAGGTTGAGGCAAGAACAGTCCAGTAACTAAGGTATAATACAAATTACTACTGCTACCACCAATAATAATGATGACAAGGGAAATACAAGGGAACTGAATAAAACTGCTCACCAGCTGATGCCAAGCTTAACCCAACAGCAAACCCCAACCCTTCCAGGTTCCTGCCCCCAGTTTTCACATCCTGGGCATGATGTGCTGGGGTATGGAATACCTCTTTGGTCAGTTTGGGTCAGGTGTCCTGTCTCTGCTTCCTCCTGGCTTCCCCTCCTCCCTGGCAGACGCAGAAAGTCCTTGGTCAAACCAAAACGTTTCAGCAGTAACTGAAAACATCGGTGTTATCAGCACTGTTCCCAGGCTGAAAATCAAAACCACAGCGCTGCACCAGCTACTAAGAAGGAGAAAAAATGACTGCTTCTGCTGAACCCAGGACAAGAAGTATTTTTTCATACTACAAATATTAAATTGTAGAAGGTGTTCATACAGGATGTTAGGGATATCAAAACTATAAATGCTTAAAAATCAGTTGGACATACTCATGCAAAAAAATCTCTGATGTAGTTAAAGGCTCAGGAAGTCCTGTAGTTCATAACTATTCAGGTTTGGAACAGTGCACTGGGAGAATTAGCCCTATTTCCATCAGTCTTCGAAACTAGGGGCTGCATTTTTGAAACAAAATTAAGTATTAAATCGTGCATTCATTTAGATCTCCAGGTACAAGTGCTCAAATAAGATGAAAAAGATTCTTTTGCAATCTGGCACAGGCAAGCAGCAGTCGGATATGATACATAATACATGCCTGTTAAGCCAGTCTTCAAGCACAGATCGTTTAATGCAGAGGTAGAATTTTCATTTTTTTAACTCAGATATGTTGACAGATGCAGTAAACTCCAAAATGCACTACCAAAAAATTAATACAGATTTAATACTTACTATAATGAATTTTGCTTAAATCACTTAGAGCAAAGAATTATCTGGTAAAGCAGTTGCGTGTATTAACATTATGTATCTGACATATTTACAACACAGGTGTGACTGCACAAAGAAAAGTGGCTATAGCACTTGAAATATTTAAAGATGAGAGAGTTGACAATCAATCTCAGCTTATTGGATAAAATCGTTTAAATTGAAAGCAAAAAACAAATTGAGTGATTAATAGATGCAATCCCAAAAATAAGAACCTTTGAGACAGCACTGTTAAAAACCAAGACAAGACAAGCATGTAACATTTAAAATACTTGGTTTTGAATAAGTTTTTGGTGTTGGGTTATTTGGTTTTTTTTTAATTAAGCACATGTCTGTGTATTGGTGAAAATAATTCATTTTTGCAGCACTCATAATGTCAGAATTCCCTCAAGGGAGATGAGGTACTGCTTAATACTACATTCAGTCAGGATTCCGTCAAGGGAGATGAGGTACAGCTTAATTTTACGTTCATCATACAATTTCCAATCAATCCACTCAGTCACCTATAAGTACCTTTTGTGTCCTCTGGCATTACCACTACTACAAGCTTAACCTCAAAACTGTACTAATCACAATTATGTGACTGCTTGGTCAAACAGGTAGAAAGAACCTGTGTTTGTGCTAAGTATCATGTAGACGTATTCTCCATATCTTAGTTATTAGTACACTATGCTTATCCTCCCAAGACTATTCATGCATTTTATGATAAACACTCAGCATAAAACTGAAATAATGCTCATGAGAAGTTCAGAATAGATGATCAAAATGATCCCTTCTGGCCACTGAAGTTATTAGCTTATACATCTGCAGCAAAACACTGAATATTTTTCTAACAGGGACACTCTTACAAATAATCCAATCTTTGAACAATGCTCTGCCAATGGTTCAAGTAAACAGCCTCAGGGTCATCCATTTGAGGCTCTTCCTTTGCTCTGATCACTCCAGATGTCTACAAAATATGACTAGATGTTGTCCAAAATCCTTCTGGCTATTAATAAGTGTCATTTCTGGTTAGAATGGTGTTTTAGCAAAACCACTTCAAATGCCTTCATGCTACAAATAACACAGCTTAATTCCTGACCTTATTATTTTTCCATTTGACAGTCATCTCCATGACAGATCAACCCAGACAAAAACTGCGGGTAAAATATTGCTGTAAGCAAGTTATGCACTACACTTTTTAACCTTCACAAATCATTTTTTTTTTACCCCTGTAACTCAAAAAAAGTAAACAAAACTTCAATGTCTTTTTCTCAAGATTTTCTTAACTATCCAGCTCCGACTAGAAAACTACAGGGATACTTGAGGTTGAACTAAACAAGTGAACAGCAAGTATTATAACAGTCTCTATATAAAGTTTAAATTTTGCAATTCTTAAGTATATATAAAAGATAGTATTTTTATGATGAATTTTAGAAAAGGACCTCAACACCCCATCAGAGGAAACAGATTTATGATTTCTAGATTATGGAGGGCAATAACATTCCCCTTTTAAGCACCTTGAAGCTGCCTCTATTGAAGGCAAAGCTCTCGGATATAGCTCTCAAAAAGCATAGGTTAATGCAATGAAGCTCTTGTCACTCTTTCCCCTCATTCACTCACTGAATAATTTCCCTCATAATGCAGCTCTGTTTGTCTCCTTTTATTCTTGGAAGCATTGTATTTTGTTTCTGTGCCATTCCTTAAAATGGCACAGAAACAAAATACAATGACTATGCCAATTTGCAGAGACTGGTAGAAAAATACAAGATAATGGAATGCTCCCTTGGTGTCTTTGTTTTTAAGACATAGGTTTCCTTGCTTTTATTTCTTTTCCTTTTTTCTTATGTTTTTTTTTTATTTCGTCAGTCCATCCTTCCTCCTTTTCATTTGCCTAACCTCCCTCTTATTGTTTTTCCACTGAAATTATTATTCAAACTCCTGGCTTTCCTCATCAACTCCAGTAAGAGGATATACCAAAAAATCCCCACACATCCTTTGGGAAATGACTAATCACAAGGGATGGATTTTCATTAATACCCTAACAAAAAACACAGGTGAGAAGTGCCTCTCCCTCCTAGTGAGTGTGTTCAGGCTGCCTGTATCAAAAATGTGCCTCTGAAAGTGGTTCATTCTCTGTTCATGTCTGCTTCTGAGCACCTAGGTATAGGAAGAAGCATTCATATGGCAGAGCTGTGGCCTTCTTCCTTTGACAGTCTTCCGCACCAGGTCACAGAGAAGGAAGCAGACTGAAACACCCTTGGATAATAAGAAAGCACCAGGACTGACACACAGATGTTACTTATTTTGGCTGCTTATCTCTCCAGACTCTTTCAGTCAAACTCAAGAAGGTGACTCTGAGCACTCAATGTGCTACACCAAACTAGGTCTGTAGTACAGAAGGGTCTGAACACATTCCTTACAATTCTTTTCCAGTGCTCCTTCTTTGGAAGCGGGAGGCTGTAGATGAAATCAGAATGGGCTGGACTGACTAAACCAGAAGGCTTCAGTTCACTTTCACTTCTTTTTCATTTCTATTTCCTTTGTAATCCAAGGTTCCTATATTTGCTTGACACCACAAAAGACTATATAAATTCCTTGGAGTGCAGTAGCACTTGCAGTACTTATCTATGAAGTATCCAACTTAAAGATTTTATTGTAGGTAATTCCATGTTCAATCCTCTGCTTACTGGTGCAAGGCATGACCAGCAGTTTAGAGGGTTGCTATACAATCACCCTCACTGAGTTGCACATTAATATGAGATACTGAATGTTTTCCCTTCAGACTAATATTTGAAAGTGATGCTGAGTTGCATATTTATGCTTACTAGAGTAATTCAGCACACTAGGAGGTGTTTAGAAACTGCAAAATGTTAGGGGCAATGCATAATGGAGTATTTTCTTTGCACAATATATACATATGAGGAGTCATTACCAAAGGACAGAATGGCAACACAGAATAAGTAAGAGGTGTGTAGTTGAAGAAAAGTTGTCAGGAGATATGCGTGTGTCCATTCTGTATGGGCACAGCAATCAGCAACACCCGAGAAAGTTATTAGTATGCTACCAGTGATTCTCTCAAAACCAACTGAGTCCCCTAATGCAATGCAGTATACTGAAAACAAGATTGATGCAAACCAACATGATGATAATGGGAAATTAAAATATCATTTCCCTTTTTAGAAAAAGGATACATGCTTTTCAGAGCAAATGTCACAGGACATTCAGGATCTTGCACTTGGCCTTGTTGAACTTCATGAGGCTGGCATTGGCCCTCCTCTCAAGTTTGTCAGTGTTCCTCTGGATGGCATCCTTTCCCTCCAGCATGTCGACTACTCCACACAGCTTGGTGTCATCAGCAAACTTGCTGAGGGTGCATCAATACTATTGCCCATGTCACCAACAAAAATATTGAACAAATCTGGTCCCAACACCAACCCTTGAGGAACACCACTCATCACTGGTCACAATTTGGACATTGAGCCATTGACCACAACTCTTCGCGTGAGACAATCCAGCCAATTTCTTATCCATCAAACCTTTCCTGCTCCACTTCAGAGACAAGGATGTCATGCGGGATAATGTCAAATGCCTTGCACAAGTCCAGGTAGATGACATCAGTCACTCTTCCCCTACCCACCAACACTGTGGTCTCATCACAGAAGGCCTCCAAATCTGTCATGATTTCTCTTTAGAAAACCATCTTGGTTGTCACCAATCACCTCCTTTTTGTCCATGTGCCTTAGCATATTCTCCAGGAGGATCATGTTTTTGCCAGGAAAAGAGTTGAGACTGACTGGCCTGCAGTTTCCCGGGTCTTCCTTTTATCCCTTTCTAAAAATGGAGATAATATTCTCCCTTTTTCAGTCAGCAGGAACTTCACCAGACTGCCGCAACTTCACATATGGATGGATGGTGGCTTAGCCACTTCTTCTGCCTGTTCCCCCAGCACCTGCTGATGCATCTTGTCAGGTCCCATGGACTTGTGGACCTTCAGGATCTTTAGATGATCTTGAACCTGACCTTCTCCTACAGCAGGTGGTTCTTCATTCTTCCAGTCCTCACCTTTGCCTTTTGTGACTTGGGCAGTGTGGCTGGAGCTCTTGCCAGTGGAGACCAAGGCAAAATGTACCCTGCTGTTTTGTCCCTCCAACAGATACTGGGGTGATTGAAGTCTCCATAAGGACCAGGGCTTGTGAACGTGAGGCCACTTCAGTCTGTCTATAGAGGGCCTCATCTGCTCGGCCTTCCTGGACAAGCGGCCTGTAGCAGATTCCCACTATAATGTCCTCTGTTCCTGCCCCCCCTTCAGTCCTGATCTATAACCTCTCAATGGGCTCCTCATCCATCCCCAGGCAGAGCTCTACGCACTCCAACTGGCCACTGATGGAAAGGATGTCACTCCCTTGTCTCTTCAGCCTGTCCTTTTTGAAGATCCTGTAGCCCTCCACTCCAACACTCCAGTCAAAGGAGCCATCCCACCATGTCTTCCTGTATGTGTTTGCATAGAGGCATTTAAGTTGGGGCTCCAGTGAAGATGACTTACTTGCTGGAGTGGCAGGAATTCCTTTGTGCTGCTCCTCAGGTGCTCTCCTGGTGATCTGCAATTCCTCTCCACACTCTAGACATCTCTCACTTGCGCTGATGTCAAACTGATAGGAGTGAGAGGGACTGAGGTTATCCTTCCACAGCAACTTTAGTTTAAAGCCCTATTTCACGTTCTTTAGCAGCATTAGTTACTGTATAGAAGCACCTGGAGATGGCTATTTATAGAAGAGAAATAGAAAATATACAGAAACAGAGTTGTTGCAGCCTGTCTTTTCCATTTAGCACTAAAAAAAAAACCCAAACAAAACAAAACCCAATACAAACAGGAAATAAGGAAAACCAAGATACTAATCTTCCTGTACACTTTACTAATTATGTTAAAGCAACAATAACATAGTTAATTCTAAATAATTTCTGGGTTCCAGACAGACAGGCCAAAATCTAAACTACTTGCATCTGGAAAGCAGTCTTATGTTTCTAAGTGTAAGCTTGATCTTTTATACCAGTTTAATTGCCATTGCTATTTTTTTCCTGTGCAGAAACATTTCTGAATTTGGGGTTTATTCTTAAAAACTGTGATCAAAAATATTCTAATATGTTTATTGCTAAATTCAATGTAATCCTGACAAATTAAGGTATGATGCCAGTGCGTAAGCAGTGGAGAAATGCGACGGAAGGACTACAGGTTTTTATGTTTGGAAACAGAGATACCTATCATACAATGCTCATTAATTATTAACTCCACCAGAAATCATGCTGACATGACAGTAAAACTGTACTTGAGACACAAGCCCGTTTGTTAACCTAGCTTCCAGTGTAAACATAGCATCAATACACAGGGGTGTGTTGCTAATCTGTAAAAAGTGGAGTAAGTTGGTATCACATGGAGACAGAAAAAGTCAATCTTGAACAGAAAAAAAACCACAAAAATAAATAAATAAAAAGTGTAATCATATATGCAAGATTGGAGTTAAAAATCTTCACAAACACCTGAGCCAAAATCAATAGGGACAACTGATGCCCCATTGGAATGATATCCCATTAATTTTTACAGGAAGAGAACATACAAATAGGTTCTATTTTGCTTCCTTTTTCTTTTCGTCAATCTGAGGGAAAATACAATACTAGGTTAGACTATTGCATAATGCACAAGGTTTTGTGATAGGATGCAGTGAAATATACAATGTGACCCAAACCAAGAGGAACTGAATAATGTGCACTGTATCTCTTAGCAGATAGAAGAAATATTACGTTCTTCCAAACAGTGGCTCATTTCTGTAACAGAAAACATCCTTTTTAGAATACAAACACAGAAGCACCTGTATAATACCCTTTGGAAATTATTTACTAGATGGTTCATTTATTGATTTAAAATTACTTTATGAGGTGTAACACGGTATGATTATTTTAAAATGTGTATTTTACACAACCTATATTTTCCTCCTTCTTTACATTACACAATACTGTGTGATACAACAGCTTCCTCATTAGAGGAAGCACACTTTTACTGCCTTAGAAACACAAGTTTACATCTCAAATTAAACATGAACGAACTGCTTGTATGAAGAGAGATTTGTTCACACAGAACTCTCGAAGAAAATATGAGTGTTCCTCTTAGGCAGTACATTGATCCTGACCAGGACAGCACTCCACATTTAAGAGCTAGTGATCAGTTAAACTGAGGAGGCACAGGACTGTGTTTCCCTACTTTGCAAGGGAAGAGTGGCTTCCAGTGCTGTGCTGTACTGTACAATTTTCTTGTGTGCAATTCCATGATTGATTCTGTAAAAAATTCAGATAGTTCACTGGAACAGAGGAGCCTGCAGGCAGCTCCCACTGAATACCAGCCATTACACCTGCCTGGCCTTGCCTTTATCTATAAGCGCAGCAGGAAGTTCTCACTATAGCATCCTTTAGGAACAGAGTTGGTTGCTTGTAAGGAAATTATATAATAGTGCACAGGACCAAAAGGGACAGCTGCTCTGCACAGTGTCACATGAGAATATCCATCTGATGCTGTACAAATGCAGGCTGCCCAACAACTGAAGGGACATAAGATTTACTTGCTACTTATGTCACTCTTCTTATTATGTCTGATTAGAGCAGTTACCTTATTAAGTCATTTGTTGTCAAGCCTTTTTAATTGATCCAGAAAAAGGCCTCCACCATCTCTCTCACCTCACTCTCATCTTCTATCCCAGTATAAAACAGGCAGGTAAACGGCAGGAGGAGACAGGCAGGTATGCTTGCACAGCTTGTTCTCTGCATTTGATCTTTTTTAAATTCTTGTTTGTGCAGCATATTTTGTACATATTTGCTATCTTCAGCAATGGTTTTAAGTTCAGATCTCAAAAGAATTAAATAAATTAATTCTGTTGATTCTTCCCCCCAATTTTCTGATCTATAATCCATACGCTGTAATCATGGAAATGCTTACACGAACCCAAAATCTTGCACAGCATTATTCCTTCAATGAAATAAATTTTAGTAAAAGTTTAAGTGTTTCCATGACCAAGGTCTGAATTTATTGCAATATCATATATTTGACGGTTTAATTAAAGCACACCTAACCTCTCTTTCTTGTGTCTCTGAATCCTTACCTCTAATATCAGCTGAGCAGAGCAGATTTCAGTAAACATAATAAGTAATCACAGAAAATCAGAAGGACATTACAGACTAACCGAGAGGAAATAAGGAGATGGAAGAGACAGCAGTAATACAAATGTTTTTATAAGCAGGAACTACTTTAAGCCCACACTTCTTTTAGTCAAAGCAAAAACTGTAAATATTTCTTCTTTAATTACAATGAAAACATAAAGGTATGGATATTGAACAGTTATTTATAAATCAACCTGATTTGCAAAAAGTAAGTTTGCAGCCAAATAGTTTCAAGGTCTCAAAATAAGGTCTTCTCTCAGGCCTACTTCTAATTATTTCTCATTATTTGTTAGTGTTACTAATTTTTTGCTAACTGCTTCAATTTAATGCTCTATCTTGAGAACACACATGAATTCAGGCTAGTTTTTAATAAAATTGTACATTATGAGACATTTTGAATAATAGATGATAATGGATTCATTTCAGCAACTGGCAGAATTTCTAATAGACTATATTAAACATGATTTAATAATATTTCCAGAAATTACACAAATATTGAGAGAATAAAAAAATTAGGTGTGAATTTCCGGATAGCTAGACACAGAAGTTACCAGATTAGGTTTCACTTATTTCAGAATTGAAGGCATAGGTACT
>JANRGW010054518.1:0-45711 GCA_024733675.1 Psilopsiagon aymara | reverse complement strand
TATGAGAATAATCAATTATTAATTATTATTGTATTTTATTTTACACCTTTTTTTTTTTTTTTTTTTTAAGTTGGTTTAAATGTGGCTAAGTTGCAAAAACCTAATGGAAAGTCAGTCTCTTACTGCTTTGCATGAAATATTTCTGAGTCATTGTCAAAATGCAGTTTTTCATTTTGCTTGAGATAACATCATGTGATTGTGACAACAGTTTATTAACTTTTCAAATCCTTCCCTCTGCTTTAACTAGAAAGTTCTTTGCTTTAATGTAAATGAAAGTTAAAGACAGACTAGTTCAGTTTCCCTCAAAACAAATCAAAAGCTTTATGTACTTGCAAGCGGATCTTAAAGGCTCTGCGTCATGGTAAGCTCAGCAATTTAAAAATACAATCATTGGATATCCTGATGTGAGAGCAGATTCAGGCTGGACATTACTAATCTGTCAGCTACACAGCATGGTTACCTCTTCCCAGAAGATCAGCCAGTTGTGATGTAAGGAAACCCATGGCTGGAAGGCTGCTGAGAGCCCTGCAGCACAGACTGAGGGCAGAGGTAGCTGCAGTTTCATGAGGGCTCTGCCTCGCAGGCCATGAAAGCAGCAGCCTGCAACAGCTGTGATCAGTGTGAGGAGGGTACAGGTAAAGTACAGATCTCAGTAACATTAGACATGAGAGAGCAAAAGTTAGGAGCCTAAATGCCCTGTAGTGTCAGTGGAGTCTGGTAAAAAGAAAGAGATTCAAGATCCCTTGATCCTATATGGCTGAGCAGAGTTTCTGCGCATGTGGGCAAGATTTGTGTAGTAGGTAAATAACTTTTTGCTTTCCATTCTTCTGCTTACCAGATAATAGTTGAAACCTACAAAATGAAGGTGTGCATCTGGAATTGACTTTAGAAAAGCCTGGTGCAGTACTAGAGCTTTAAAAATATTTCCAAATTTGCAGCGTGGCTCTATAATGAAAAGAATTGAAACTAACTTCAGTGAATGAAATGTGAGAGAAGCAAACACAACTCAAAATGCTGCCCCCAATACAGCCTCTATGATGTAAATCCAGCTCTGTCTGAATTGATTAGCTGGGTTTTAGCAAATGGTGTCTTGGAATAATGAGTGAATAGCTCCACTCTGAATTTAATACGAACCATGTGTGCGTAACTGTTCAAGGGTCTTGCAAAACAATTACATCAGAAACAAAAGACTGAAACCCTTCTGTTTGTTTTCAGAGACCTTGACATAAGGATTTCAGGAACATCAACTTCCAGAATCAGTTCTCCCTGAGAATGCTTCACTGCTCACATTTTCAGTCTTGTATGACTTTGGCATTTCACAAAGGTATCAGTTAGGGAATGTAGATCTCAGCTTGTCCCTCTAGCTGTAATCTGAGTTTTGTTCTGACTATATCTGAGAATTCGGACTATTTAAAATGAACAAATCCAATTTTGCTCTTTTCCAGCTGGAAGGATTAACCTGAGGGAGACGAGGACAGGAGATGCGGGGAAAGGTGCAGAATAAAGGAGATGGCAGAGTTTTAGGAAAAAGTATGTGGTGTGCACACATATGATCTCCTGAAGTAAATGTCAGGCCAAAGAAGCCAGTTCTGAAAGCCATGTAACTAACCATAACTTTTGGGTTTTTATTAACTCAAGTATGTTAGAAGTTCATGTTCCTGCTTCTTCATCCCCTATGGTTGTATAAATAGCTGTCACCATGGTAGATCCCAGGTCTAGATGTGACCTATAATAGGCAATTAGGGTTTTGGAAATTAAATATTTTTTATCACATCAGGGCTAGAATACTAAGATGTTCTACAGCGGATTATCTTGGGAAACCTCAGATGTCCTGATGCAAAAATAGTGTAATCTTATATTGGAAACTGTATGGTCTTGCAAATGATCTTGAGAGACCCAGAAATGGTGTCAAGCAGGAATCCATTTAGTGTTTGGCTACAATAGGATGCCAGAGAAGATATCAAGATGAGGGTATCATCTGAACTTTTCCTACGTACATGTATTTGTGATCTGTTGAAAAATTATGTACTTAACTGACACATACATATTAACACACATACATTGGTTTTTACAGTTCTTGCTAGACTTATCTGGGGCCTGTTGAGCTGTGCTTGTGCATTCTTGGTTTGCAACCCCCTGAACATGTCTTGTTTTGTTAGGTGTGCGTCTCAGGCATCACTAATTTTCTTTCAGCAATCTGCATTCTCTTACCTTGTACTGACTGCATGTAGCCAAGATATTGAAATAAGTTTAGTACTGTTGTTCCAAGCAGGATTATCATAAGTCTGACAAAAGCTCTGCTGTTTTTTCTTTCATTCTTTTTTGTAACTCTTTTATCATTTGTTGTGACACTGCAGTAACAGGCAGGAGTTTTAGTAACCCTGTGGATCCATTGCTCAGGATGTAAGGTAACAAGAGTGATGAAACACTCTCTGCTGCCAAATGCTTATAGCAATCAGTTACGTACAAAGGGAAAAAGGGGATGTGGGAAACTGCAGCACTGGGAATGCCTGTGAATGCAGGTGCCAGCACTGGAACCGACAAACAGGAGATGGAACAAGTGGCTGAAAGTCCTTTGACTTTTCTACTTCTTGCTGATGAATTAGCACAGTAGGGTATAGCCAGTTATACTTACTTGCTTCTTTAAAGATTTCCTGGGGTGTGTAATACAGGAGATCAAATTAACACTCATTTAATAATAAATTGTCTGAAATTTTATATCTAGTATGCTCATCAAGATTTTCAAGTGTATAAATAACTTTCCTGATTTTTAAAAGGAAACATAGTGTCCTAATTTCATTTGGAAGAAAATAAATATGTTGTATATATTTTTAAAGACTTGTGGCTATATAGAAACATTATACACATTGTCTAATCAGAACATGAGTGTTTCCAAATATGAAATAAATTGCTTGTGAGACAGAAGATTCTGTTTACATTCCAAAAAGTTAGAGATTAAGTAGGAACTCAGGTTTCCTAGACCCTCTAATAGTTTTGTACAGATATCATTTCTTAAATACAGTGTCATTCCGGTACCTGAAGTGAGCTGTTGACACTGCTTCATGAGGAAGAGTCATAAGCTATGATTAAAAATAAAAACCTAATTTCTAAACAAGTTAGTTCTCTCCTGGCTAGAAATTTGCAATGTACCAAATATAACGAACTTTGCTCCAGCATAGATACTCACTTGAAATGCAGTCATTCTTATTTTGAAAAGCAGTATGAGGTCATTTAAAAGATGATTTGTGACACACTAATAGTGTCACATTGCAGTAGAAGGGTTGCTAGACACAGAGGACCTGGACTACAGGTTGGTAAAATTGCTGTGCAAAGTTGCAGAGGTTTAGCTTAATGGGTTTCATCCTTAACTGCTCATTTTTGTCACTCACTTCTCTGTATGGAGATACAACTTCAGCTGTTTGTGGAATCTGTTTAGGGAGAGATGTCTCAATTTAGCTCTGCCCTTACTCCAAAAAGCAGTTGTCTTCCTGGGTTGTGAAACTCAATCTGTAATATCTTTGTTCATAATGGGGCCAACATTGCTTCAGACCTATCTTCAGTATGTCCTTGCTTTTAGAGAAAGGCCCCTGCCTGGGTCATCATTAGTGTCCTGGGTTCAGCAGTAGCACTCATTTTTCTCCTCCTTGGTAACTGGTGCAGCGCTGTGTTTTTGACTTTTGGCCTGAGAACAACACTGGTAACACCAATGTTTTTAGTTGCTGCTCAGTAATGTTTAGTCTGACCAAGGACTTTCTGAGTCTCATGCTCTGCCAGGGAGAAGGGGGAGCCAGGAGGAAGCAGAGACAGGACACTTGACCCAAACTGACCAAAGGGGTGTTCCATACCACAGCGAGTCATGCCCAGTATACAAACTGGAGGCAGTTACCTGGAAGGGTTAGATCACTGCTTGGGTCAGGCTGGGTATCGGTCGGTGGATGGTGAGTGATTGTATTCTCTTCCCTTCTTATTTCTCTTATCATGATTATTATTGGTGGTAGCAGCAGTGGTTTGTGTTATACCTTAGTTACTGGACTGTTCTTATCTCAACCTGTGAGAGTTACATTCTTCGATTCTCCTCCCCGTCCCTCCAGGAGTTAAGTGGGAGGAAGAAGAGGGGAAGTGAGTGAGTGTCTCTGTGGTTCTGAGTTATTGGCTGGGCTTAAACCATGACAATTAGTTACCCCAAGGGAGCTTTTAGGGAGTTTTGCCTGCTTAGATACTGAGGAGATATTAAAGGGCAGTAAATCTAAATCTACCAGGCAGGAAGTAGAAAAAGTAGAGAAGTGGATGGTCAAATAGGTAGGAACAGTCTACCAGAAACAGCCTACCAGGAAACAACAGTCAAACAGTGATCTACTTACACTCATGGGGACAAAAGCCATATTTGCCATCTGTGTCAAAATCTTTGGTTGTGGAACACCAGAGGAATCCATCATTACGTCCCGCATCTGTGCAGCTGTTGTATTCCTTGCCATTGAACCAGAAGGGAAATTTGCAGTATTCACCGTCTGCATTTCCATACTTCACTCTAACCACTGTGAAGAGAAAAAAACACAGAAGTGAAATCAGCCACCAACTGATATAAAAAATATATTTTCTGTAAACCTTCTTTTCCTGGAGGACAGTTGTATAGGAATGCAGTCTGAATTTGAAATTCAGTGTGCTCCTGGTCTCTATTGGCAAGATGATCATAGCTGAAATGATAACTGGTAGTTTTGAAAGAATTAAATGTATATTACTCATGGGAAACTGTTAGAGTGAACAATCCTTACAAGCAATCAAAAAAAAAAAAAAACATATGTTGTTGTTTCTATGCCATGGCAAACTTGCAAACATGCTGTTAGCACATTTACTAATTTTGTTTCTTTGGTAATATGGGCTAAAATGTTGAGTATAGTTTGAAAGGTTCTAGGCAGCAGTTGAGCATGAGCTGAACATGCCTTTTGCCTCTTAAACCACTTTAGTATTTCCAATTTGCCTTGAATGAGATGTGCAGTGGGAGACAGGATGATACCGCAGTCACACCCAAGCCAGGGGTGTATTTCAGTTTGTCACATGTGGTATTGAGCCTACAGTACTGGTGTTGTAATGTCTGTTGATGTACAGATAATTCAGGTATTCACAACATTTCTTTTAATGGCAGTAACTAACTGGATGCTTGTGCAGTGTTTCCACTAGCACGGAAAACAGCTTTCTCCTGTTTGTTGTTAGTCTGAGCCAGGGATCCACTCCAAACAGTACAGCTACTGGTCAGTCCTTCTGAAAGTTAAAAGACAGCCAAACAGAAGGATATTGACTATTTTGGTATTAAAGTTCAATTATTTTTTCAATTTGAGGACAGCTGGGGGAACTAGAATTTGAAATGAAAGGCAAACATGAGTTTTGTGTTCATCTAGTGGAAGGTGTCCCTGCCCATGGCAGGGCAGTTGGAACTAGATAGTCTTTTAGGTCCCTTCCAACACAAGCCATCCTGTGATTCTGAGTTTTCAAAATTATTTTACAGAAGAAGAATTATAACCAGAACTATATGATTGTGGCAAAGTTTAAGCAGAAAAAAAAGAGGTTCCAAACTAATATTACTTAGTCTTGTTTGTCTAGTTCAGGTGATACTACCTTTTCTTCAGTTTTTTCTTCTAAAGGGTATGGCAAGCTGCCTGTTAAGATTCTTGGAGATGTTCGTAATGCACTGTTTGATGCCAGTTTTATTTCAATCATCAACATGAGGGATTTACGTTCCATTTGGTTTTAGGGTAGAGAAACTTATTCAGGTGGATAGTTCAATTCTGAACAGCTTAAGTTGTCTTAAAAAGGGTATGTCAGCAGAAGAGCCCTGGCCAGTCTGTCCCTTAGACATGAACTTAAAGATGTTGTACTTGGAGTCCTGAGAACAGAAGAATTCAAAATCACAGTTGAGGCTTTGTACTTTTCTTACAATTCATGAAGGTTGTGCAGCATCAGGACCATTATTAATTCAGTTTTTCAGGGTGCAACAGTAGAGGAACAGAAAGGGAAATCCTAGGTAACGTTTATGTAGGAATTACATAAACGTCTTGTAGAGAACCATTTACACTGTATAAATTGATTTTTTCATCCCTAACATTTACTGACATGCCAATGAAAGCATTTAGTGTGATGCCTAAAATAGCATTAAAACAGCAGACAGCAGGCCATATGTTCTGAAATATTAGAAAGTCTGGTACCTTGCCCCTCTCCAAGAGTCCACAGTTCATCATCATCAAAATGGGAGTCTCCTCCAATTCCTGGTCCTGGTGCAAAGGCATGAGCCAGGAGACCATCTTTGCCATCAAATGGATAGCCATCACCATGTTCTGCAGGAGGAAGCAGGAAAAAACTGACCTCAGCTCTGTCAGAGTCTATGTATGAATGACAATCATTATCCCACCCAAGACAGCAGGAGAATAATCTAATAAGTTTATTGGTGTGGGTTGTGCTGGCAAGATTGAACCAGAAGGGAAGAAGCAAGTTCTTACAAAGAACATTAAGTGTCAGTACTGCAGCATGTTATTTTGTATCTTACAAGTGTTATGGAAAGGAATCAAAGAGAGTGAAGAGCAGTGAAATATTGTCCATTAGATGTATCGCTGCATACACACTGCTGTTTCTTAATGAGAGTAGTAGGCAGCTGTAAAATAAATGTTATAGATGAGGGGTATTTTCAAATAATTTGTATTGGTCTCTAATACAGATATTTGGAAAGTAAAGGCAGATTTCTTTCTGCAGGCTACTCTTTTTCTGCTGTACCTCAGGCTGCTGTGGTTTTTCGTGCAGGATACTAACTACTTTAAGCTGGAAAGCAAATCACCTGAGTGTTTCAGCAGTGGAGGTCTGGAAAGCTAGCTCTGAGTCCTATGAACTAGCCTACTCCTTCTCCACATCAACCACTCCAAGACTTTGGGCAGCTTACAGGGCAGCAGCAGGTTAAGTAGTGCCCCTGTTATTACACTGTAGGCTTTTCTTGGAAGTACACCACATGTGGGTAAGGCAGGCTGGCAAGGGCATAACCCTGGTATTCATAGCTTTCCCACCACACTGACCTGTGCATCAGAGCTGGCTGACAGAATTTCCAGTTGCATCATTTCAGGCGTTTTGGTCTGATGTCTTGCCATTTAACAGAAGCCGTAAATACACAGGCCTGATTCTTTGCTCTGTTACACTGATTGCATCCTGGAGATACTCTCTTAATACTGGTTCAATTCACTAATACCAGTAGTTCTAGTGTGTCAGTTGAGAAGGACAACATTCTGACATATATTAAATGCTCTACTCCCATTTATTTCCAAGGATATCGTTGTTTAAGAGAAAGCTTAAAAATGGTAAAACCCCGTGGACATCGCAGTTCCTGTGAATCTGACATGCAGTAAAGTGGTAAAAATGAATGAATGTGGAAGAAGCTCTTCTCAAATGACTGGAACTAAACCCAGCAGAAACACTTCTGTTTTTGTAAGACTTCTGTTTTGCAAACCAGGCCAGCCTGGATGAGGATCTGAAGTTCTGAGTTCTGTACAGAATCTCTGAAGCTTTGGGGTCAACTCAGCAGTAGCTAAAGCACAGAAAACCAGCTGGAAATAGAAGCTTTTACAAAGAGCTTACTTATTCTTTGAACTGTTCACTTCTCAAGTCTACCCCCCACATGACTGGCTGCACAAGTATCTTCATTAGTGTTAAAAATTCCATGACTGTGCATAAGAAATTAAAATGCCCCATGTTTACCCTGAAAAGCTATAAGCCTTCTTTCAGGGGAAAACAAAATAAATTGAGAAGTCATGTGCAACGAAATGAATCAAGTCACCTACCATCAGCTGGACTCAAGCCCTGATTCAGCTTATGACCCATATATTTTAAGTTCCTCAGGACCAAAGAAGATATTGAAAGCCTGTATTCTGCTGTGCTAAAGAACTGAGGCTAGCTAAAGAGTCAAAATTGTAACGCACAAATCCAGTTTTAAGCCCCAGTATGTTAGGACCTCAACCATTATCACTGGAAAACTGAGTATGTAGCTATAAGCAGTACAATGGCATTCCATTCTTTTCCATGGCAGGAAGCCAGCTCACATCATCTGAAGATTTGTAGCAATATTCCCCAGTTCTATTTCTGATTTGTAAATTTAAAAATAAAATGTTGCCCATAATGATTCTCTTTTGGAAATATAAATATAGTATAAGTGTATTGTATAAATACATCTGTCTCTGCCTCTCTCTCTCTTGCATAAGAAAGAAAAAAAATCTTACTGAAATTAGATCTTAGCCTGCATAAGCCAAGTGCAAACTAGGACAAGGCTTGCTAGAAAGTCTCACAGGTACTAGTTATTGAGGGTAGAGCATTCCAGTACTTAGGATTAATCAAAGGAACAAAACCAAAAACATATGTAAAAATAGAAAAATATACCCCATCGGCCAAAATTAATCATTATGTCTGCTTCTCCATCGTTTATTCTGTTAAATCTCAGTGGTGTGACATCACTCCAGACTTGAAAGGCTCGAGCAAAGGCATCATCTACAGTCTCAGGATCCAAATCTGGGGTGTAGCCTATAATCCTTAGAAGTAAAAGGAAGAGTTAAATAACACATAAACCCCTTCTCAGTACTTGTTAATTGCTATCAAAATGCTGAGTAAGCTCAGTAGTGAAACTGTTACGAGGTAACACTGGTGCATGGGAGGTGCGTGTTTAGATGTGGTGCTTAGTATTTATTTTCCTTTGGAACTGATGCAGTAGGATGAAAATTATTCAACCGGGGCTGTAAGGCCTTCATGGCTGTGAGTCCTGCACAAAATATTCAAGGCTTTGCATCAGTGCTGAGGTGCTGGCAAGTCGTAATGTCACCTTAGACATGAACATGCAAGGACATCTTGATATGTAAGATTTACTTGCTGGGAAAAGAGCTCAATAATGTTGTGAAAGCTTCAAGTGTGGATTGTTTTGCTCTTTATTACCAACCAGCCCTTCTCCCTCACCTTTGTAGTTAGCTGTATATCCCTGTTTCATCTGAGATGAAAGCTATTAACTGTTTCACCCCATCTGAATGCTAATCCTTTCCCAGTGTGTTGGTTACATTGGCAGTAGTATATATGGAGAAATAGTAGGTAAAAGCATACAAAATAGAGCCATAGGCCCAACATGGGAAAGGGGCAAACTTGCCTTCTTCCTCTTCATAGTTTTTAATTGGGCTTCTTAGTACCTTATATTATAACCTTCACACAAAAGAAGTTTCCAATTGGCTGCTGAGGCTGTGCATAGTGAGGGAAACTACTGTGTACCTAAGGAGAATGAGGAAGAACCAGAGGAAGCGCATCAACAAGCAGGGGCTGTGAGAGCTGCCGTGTTTTTTCAGTATTTATTAGGCTGGTCACAGCATGACACATGCTTTGAGCCCTGACTTGTGAGGGAGCAGCAGGTCAAGCAGATAAGACAAATCTGCTGTTTTGTTTTCATTGGTGCAGAAAGTTTGTTCCTGGACCACCTAGGATGAAAGGATAACAATTTTTATGACTGGCTTAAGTGAGAGCTGTATTGGTCCCTAACTCTTCAGAGTAAGAGTAAGAAATTAAAGCCTGCCAAACCCATTGCAATAGATGTTTGCTTTAAATCATGTCTGTATTTATGTAAAATATGATTATTTAATTTTAAAATTTGATGACCTTCATTTTTATGACTGCTGAATGCAGAGAATTTAGTTTTCCTACATGGCCTCTGAAGTTCATAAGTGGTTCCTGCTGAGCCTGTGGGCAGGTGAGATACTGCTACTGCAGTTCCTTTTGGATGATTGCAGCAAAGCAAAGAGTAAAACCAGAATCTCTTTAGTCCCAACTAGAACAATAAAGTTAATCTTTAGATGATTATTGCTGAAATTTTACAATGTGAAGTTTCAGAGGTGTTTGCTAAAGCATCTCATAGTTATCCAAACACAGGGATATCCTAACTCAAGAAATGCTGTCTAGCTCTGTGAGTAGCTACTCCACGTCCAAGTGTCTGGTTTGATGGCTTCTTATAAGTGCCGTGGTTATAGGTGAGCAAAACCCGACATGATCGGTCAGTACCTGTATGTTATATGATTCTTCTCCCATTTTGGCTTTCTTGGAAAGAAGTTGTAATTGGCTACATCAGGGTTACCACAGCGAGGTTTCTTCATTGTCTCAATAGTATTTTGATCCAAATCTCCTGTTTCAGGCAGCCCAAAAAATTTCTGCATTTTCTTCAAGGTATCTTTCAGGACAAATAAATTGCAATTGTCTTTTGGGCACCCATAGTATTTATTCAGGTATTGCTTGGGAAAAAAAAGTACGGAACAAACGCTTTAAAAATCATAAAAGAAATAATTAGTCATTGCAAATAAATATTGTAATTCCATGTTAGCTTTCCATCTGTAATTTGCAATTGTTCTGTTCAAAATTACTGTTGTTAGTAACTGAGGGACCAGCAGAATCTTCTTAATTGACACAAACCAACCCTCATTACACGACATTGCTAATTAAGCAGTCATTTCTACTATTAGCTGTCAGCTTTACTTAATGAATTGCTTTATTAGTAAGTACAGCATAGAGCTTTAATGTGGAACTTCAAAGTAAAAATGGGTTTATCTTTCTGTGTTTCTATATGATGTATAAATCTGCTTATTGTTTTAGACTGTATATTTTTTTGCATATTTTTTATATTTTTGTGTATATTATTGGAAGGCTCTGGAATACTGAGAAACTTGTCAAGGTATCAAAGCAACCACACAAGTGAGACCACATAAATTGCAAAGAAAAAAAGCCACCATTCTTTAGTCAAGCTGCACACAGGTATTTGAATCCTGTGTGTCTTGCTTTTGAGTCAAACATTGTGAAGACCTAAGAAAGAAGGTTGTTGGTTACAATTAGTTGCCTGGACACTGCTGCCAATCAATACCTGTGTTCTTAAAACTCCATTGAATTCTTCAGCAGATTGTGGCCAAGCTGATCTTTGGATACAGCCATTGTGGTGATCACAAAATTATCTCTCCTCGGAAGACAGAGGTCATAAAGATCAAACCGGCAGCATGAATCCCATTACCTTAATATCTTATCTAAAATGGTACCCACTCAGGTCTCCTTCACTGTCCATTTTGATCAGTGTGACCCAATCAGCAGGTGTAGTGCGGTAAAAAAAGGAAAGTCTATCTGTCTGCTGCTGCCTGTAATCCTGGAGGAGCAATGGGTTAATCTGTTCCCTGGTGATTCTTCCAGGTAAGCAGCCATTCTTTCTGATGTGCGTTGATAAGTTGTGTATTTATGTGAAATTGAACTGTAGATAAGCAGCTCTGGTCCTGGTTATCCATACGTGATCCCCAACTTTTGTGCAATGCACATGTGAGATCATACAAGCAATTTAGTATTTTGTACTTTTTACCTCAAGTTCAGTGTCGATGGGCAGAAAAACTGTGAACGTCTTGGGGTAGGGGCCAACCCAGAGAAAATGCTAGCAGTCGGTAGCATGTCATGAATCACAGAATCATTGAATGGTTTGTGCTGGAAAGGACCTTCAGATCATCTAGTTCCAGCTTCCCTGCCATGGGCAGGAACATCTCACCCTAGACCATGTCACCAAAGCCTCCATTTAACCTGGCCTTGAACACTGCCAGGGATGGAGCATTTGCCACTATTTTGAGCAGCCTGTTCCAGTGCCTCACCAACCTCACAGTAAAGAACTTCTTCCTTCTATCTAACCTGAGCTTCCCCTGCTTAAGTTTAAACCTATCACCCCTTGTGCTGTTGCTACAGTCCCTGATGAAGAGTCCCTCTCTGGCATATCTTCAGCAACTGCATAAAATCGTCTATCAACTCAGTTCCTAACTGGAGACTAATAAGCACAGCTGCACAACAGGCTGCTGGCTAGCAACAGATTCAGTGTTTGGATTCAGGCTGAATCTGAGAAAATCTGTAGCTCATGCTGTAGCTTGGAGTGTAGCACAAGTAGGCTCAGTCACACAGCTTAGGCTACATGCAGCTTTAAAATATTGAATTTATCTCCTTATTGAGTAGATAAATGGATTATGATGATGATGATGTTAATTTTGATACTTCTTTAATGACAATAACTTATCATTACCTAAATACTTTTTTTTCACAGGCTCTAAACAACTTGGCTAAACTGTCTGGAGTTGTAGGGTTTATCCAGTAAAGTGGATCTTATGGGTCTCTTGCTCACAGATTTCAGGAACTCCAGACTCAAGTGGGTTTGCAATATTTTTATGCCAGGGTCTGAAAAAGGTACAGCCATGCCAATGGCAAGTGTTCCCAAACCGATGGTTAGCATGGCACAGGGCTGAGAGATGCCCTTGCCAATGGTGCTGTTAGACAGGAAGGTTTCAAGTTCCTGATCTTTCCCGTAAACCTGTCTGTAGCAGATGCAGAAGCATCCTGTGGGTATTGTATCCAAAATATTAAATACAAATTCAAGGTAAGAAAGCATCCTAAATCAGGTAAATGTATATTTCAAAAAAATATCAGAAATATCAGGGAGAATTATTTCTGAGGGTCACAAGAAGCTTGACAAAATGACTGCACAAAGTTCTGCAAGGAAGTACCCTGAGGAAAACCTTACTTTATGTACCTAATTAATTGACTGAAGGTCACCAAGGAGACTGGGGATAAGACCATCAGCAAAATATAGCACAGGATATTTGGTGACTGCAGTTGGTCAAGCCTGGATTTCACCACTCTTTTCCTGAAGTCCTGGCGTACCTCATCTGCCGTGCATAGGAAATGGTTCAGAGCTTACTCAGAAAGATTTAAACAAGATGTTACACTATTTACTTCAGAGGGTCTTCCATCCATCTACTGACTAAGCACAGACTGCGTCTAGTTTTTTTATGACCTCTGATGTGGCATTTCTGCAGTGGACTGGCACTGACAAGTGGCAGACATAGAATGGTTTCACCTTTGCTACCAATAAACTTCTATCGTGTTAATAGGGCCTTGTGGAAATCATGTGAAATGCATTAAGAACATAAACAAGCCAGTCTGGAGGACCTGTTCATATCTCAATTTTTATTGTAATGTAGTTTGATAGATAAAGCTTCTATGTGCATCTCCCAGTGAGCTACCATGATATAGTCTGTACATCAGAACTGAAGTTTAGTGAAGAAGCATGATGCTGCTGTTGCCATTTTAGGTTTGGGAGTAAGATACACAACCAAAAATATAAAATAAGGCATGGTAAAGAATCTTACTTGGTAGGATTCTAAATAAAAGCTAACCCCTCTCAATTTTTCCTAAAATGGAGTTTTTACTGAAAATGAGAAATGAACGTAACCAGCTGTTCTATGAGCAGAGAACCCTGAAGAAAATGTAGTGTCTGTGTAAACCACATCTTGGCCTAGGCTGCGCAATTCAGATTCCCCAGAGTCAGCAGGGAGCTGTGGTGATCTGGAATTCTGATCCAGCCCATTAATGAAACAGGGCCCAGCTGCAACATAGCAATTTGTGTTCTGATGCTGACTGTTGGGGCTGTTCTGATGGACAGTGTGAGGGAAAGACTGCCAGTCAGCATTACTCTAGTATACTGCAAGGAAGACAAAGAAGAGCTGCAGTTTTAAACCAGCTTGTAATTTTCTTTTGAGTGCACATAATAAATAGGTTGTTCAAAAGAAGTGGAGGCAAGGGGAGATGTGGATTGCTGTTATTGAATAAAAGCCTGCCCATATCTAAGAAAATAGATTATTTAAGAGTGGTTAAACTACCCTTAGACATATGGGACCCCACTTTCCTCTCCCACGCCCTGGCTGCTCTGCTCCTAAGGCAAAACCTTGGGTGAATTTGTTTTGTTAAAGGCAGAGGAATGCCCTTTTGGGGTCAGTTTCTGTGTGTTTTTCCAACCTTTCCCCCACAGCTCCCATCTGGATATTCTCTCTCTACCCTCCCCCAGACCTTCTCTTAACCTGGCAAGCTTTCCCAAGATGTGCACCAATTTCCAAAGAAAAGTGATCTATTTCCAAACCTCTATATCCTGAAATAAGAATAGTTTATCTCAATCTTCCTTAAAACAGACTTACTGCTGAAGAAGAGAAATGTCTATAATTTACATGCTAAAATAAACATAATCCATCTCAATCTCCCTTTAAATGGACTTCCACACAATGTCATTTTTATGAAGGTCCATAGGGCTAAACTAAGGTTAGAATATAATGTTGTAGAGTTATAGCTATAATTTGCTAATGTCATAGAAATCCAAACTCATTTTTTTTGTTCCAGATTGAATTTTGAAAAAAAAAATTCTTTAAGCCTCTGATGTGATTTTTTTTCTTTTATCAAAGTCAGAACTAGTCACAACGGCTCCCGAGCCTCCAGCCAAGCCTTCCAGTGCAATTGTCCCTTAAAGCTATGTTTGGGCAGTGCATGGTAAACAATCTGGAAAACAAACTGCCAAGAGCTGCAATACATGCGTTAAGTGAGTCTCCACAGCCCTCACTTCTACTTTACTGAAGTAAAACATTAGACGGCTTTTAATTCCCCTTCTTCCCTTTTGCTGTTTCAATCTTCTGATTATAATTGTGGTGATTTAATGAAATCATTTTTATATTCAGTCTTAAGGAGCAAGAAGCATAAAGACACTTTCTTTGCCGACTTTAAGCAATTTGAGAGAGGAAACATTACTTGGCACTAGTTTTAACTTCTGAAAGCTGATACCTTTGCTAGCTAGCTAGCACTTCCAGAGACTCTGGGGAGAGAATGCTAAAGTCGTTCCTTCACCTCAGCTGAAACACGAAAGAAACATCTGCTTATGAAACAACAATAGAAATCTGAAGCAAAGATGAAATCAACACTTACCACTGCTAGTTCTTTGTCTGTTTTGGGGGTGCTGTCTCCAGGAAACTTAATAATTGGTGACGGTGCAGCTAAAGTTTTGTTAAAAAGATACACTTGGATTAATAGTACGTTAAAAACAAAGCCACAGACACTGTGAGTCTTCATTCTGCCTAAACTTGTGCTCTTCTCTTTGGAAAAAATCTTTTCCCCTCCTGCCTGTCCCTTCCTTTAGCTGCACAGTACACCAGTTGCTTATCCGCACATCTTAACTCTCTGCAGTTTTCTCTTTTGCTTGCTCTAGCAATTCCCTTGTATGTTTAAAACATCCAGATGCGCAGTCTCAAGCTACCACAAGAGGAAGTCTGAAAACGAGTGGAAACATGAGAAAAGGGCAGTTACCAGATGTGATTGCTGTGATTTTAAGGTAGCAACAGGCAGATACTTATTACTGCTGAAAGAGGCCACCTTTTCTCCTCATTTGCATATGTGAAAGTGTTTAGTTACGCCCGGGAGCAGGAAAAGGCAAACTATGATCTTGAAGTGTCCAACATATATTTTAAATTATAAATACATAAATTCATAAACATTGTTTTCCTGGCTAAGTGTACTGGTTTTGAGCCACAGACATAATAATCTGCTTTAAGCATATGTAGTTGTACTCCTTCACAGTGCCTTACAGTAGACATTTTGGTGAGGGATTCTGAGGCAGAGCCTGTGCAGCCCAGGGAGGCTTCTTGTCCCACTGCTGCTCAGGCTGCACAAACTGTAGGTCTGTGTACACAGTGCTCACCAGTGCTTGGTGCCAGCATCCTCCTTCCCTGCTCCGTGCAGAGCTCTGAATAAGATTCTTGTGGCTTGTTTGGGTTCAGAACCAGCTTGAGGCTTTGCCAGCAATAGGCACCATGTATCACCTTGATACATGGCGCGAGATACAGGGTAAGAGATAATCGGGCAGATTCAGAGATAGAAATTGTCCTCAGTGATTGACGTCATAGGAATTGTACAAAAATCAGGGTTTCCTTATGCTGGGATTTGGTCTGCTGATGCAGCTGCATTAGTCTGAAATTTTGAGGTAAACACAGCCATTGTCGTGGACAATCTTTCATCGTGTCATTTATAGTATTGCCAGCTCTGAGACGTTTTTGCAAGTGGAATACTTTTGTAGCTGGATATCCCTAATCTAGGCACTTGGCTCATGACTTTTAAGACAGGAGGCTGGCAATTCTGCATGAATGCAAACTGTGTTCTGCCTAGCCAAGTGTCTACAGTTTATAAGCATGAGTCCAGCCACCTCTTTCTCAGAGCTGTGTGTCAGTGTAAAGGTTGTCACAGTCTTTCACTGAATATTAAATGAAAGTTTTTCAGATATGACTCTTGTGGTAATGAATAGGAAATACTTTGCTGGTGTTTGGTATTCATATTATTTTGACATTTAATTGTAAATAGTGAATATTGACAGTTTTTTGATTTATGCTAATATCAAGCTATTTCACTAACTGCACCCCACCATCCATGAACTGGCTAGCCTCATACAAAGGGAAGGATTTCAAAGGGTGTGCTGAGGGGTTTAGGGAGGAAGCATTAACAGGAGGTTTCGCTGCCCATACAGTTCCACTGGCAACCCCTCATGGCAGCTGCATGACCACTGGGTGAATCAGCCATGGTAAGCAGCACTTAATGCTTAACAGAGAAAGAGGAGTAACAGGGACTTTGTACATGAATGAAGCTTTCTTTACAAGATTTGTATTCATGCCGTCTTATCCTTTCTTGATTCCAATGGCACTTAAGTTACAGTGAACAACTTTCCCCTGTTGGTTTGGCTTTGAAATAACATCTTTTTTAGCTTTTCCCCATCAGCAAAAATCTACAGTTATTTCAAAGTGTTGCCTCAATAAACAGCAGTTCTGAAAATGTGATCCATATTTTTCACAGCCCTGCACTTGATTGTGGGGAGTGACTCTGCTGCTTTGTTTGTGATGGCAGCTTATATTTGTGTCCAGCTGTGTGAAACTGTAAGAGAAGAAAGGCTAAGAAAGCCTTCAGTAGATGTGCCAAGTTACTCTTATTTTCTCCTTAATTAAGCAAGTGAAAATATTACTTGTTTTGTCGCAATGTTCTGCTGTTATCTCTCTGTTCTGCATTAGGTCAAGAGCTGCTGTAAATCTTAAAGCATAAGAACCATGTCATTTTCATAAGAATTTAAATGTAATTTATGATGGCTTAGTAGCTTTCATTTAGCAGAGTACTGCAGTGAAACCGTATAAAGCCAAATGTGTCCTGGCACATTCCTGTTTCACTCATAAGCCTCACTGAAATCTAATGAATGCTCAGTTCTCAGTGTGTCCTAATGAATATTGAAATGGATGAGGGAAATTTTGGACTCTGTTGTCTGTGCAGTTTGAAAGTCTCCTATAGTTTGTTTTTTATCTTTGCTGGCAGTGAGTAGATTGAGGTCACCTTCTAAATACATTTCCTCAAAGAAAACAGCAAAACAACAGAAATCATACAGACCTGAAGTGGGGCGTTGTTTCTCACCTTTAATTGCAGTTTTGCTGGTAAACTTCAGTTAGTGAGCAGTTAAACAAGTTATGTTCAATTAGAAAACGTAATACGTAATGCAATATTGGATTTATGGGTTCTGGTTGAACCAGTCTATTGAGTTTCTGACCATTCAGTGGAAGGTGTTCTCTTGCATTAGCATGGGAGATCAGCTGCAGTTTATCAGATCCTGGCTGAGGTGCATCTTTCAGATAAACCAAGCAAAATAAACACTGGTGGCACTTTATGAGAGTGGAAGTATTATCGTATCACAACTAATTATACTATCATGTTACTGTTTTCTGTTCTCAGACTAGATAAGCTAAAATAAGGGAGACTCTGAAACATTTGAACTGATGTGTTTTGACATTGATGGTTTAACTGCTATTAACTTTTAGTGCATAAACATTCCTTGACATTCCATACTTTGGAGGGGCAATCTCTAAGTTAATCAGTGACTTCTAAATCAATTCACTCAAGTCAAAAATTAAGGAAAGAAGCAATACAAAACAAAGAGAAAGAGAAAGAAGCCCCCCTGGGAAGAGAACATAAGGCCATCTACGAACTCTATTGAAGAGCTGAAACTGTAACCTAAATCTCTTTCTCTTACCTTAATACTCACTCTATAATATATTTTGTCTCTGTACATAGATGCTACCTCTGGATTGGCTACAGGAAATTAGCACAGTTATAACTGCAATGATAGTCTTTTTGCATTTGTGGAAAATATGCAATACAATGTGTGTAACTTTTATTTTAGGTAGAACATCTATTTGATATATGCATTCATTTGTCTCCCCTGAGTTATAAAAAGCTCCTCCCTAGTTCCTGTGTGTGCTTAAGGTTAGAACCATTCCATAGTGCAAACCTTAAACCATCTACTTTGAGTAAGATGCCAGATTTGCTTTTTAAATGACTACTTTCATACATTAATAGGAACTGTATGGCAGAAACCACACAGCCTGCGATGGCAAATGCCTCTTTTAAGGACATACTTCAGTAATAACAGTAAAAAAGGAATCATGATGTCTTTTGAGCTGTAAGCTACATATCTCAATAGATCTGACTGTGATAAGAGACACATTCATGTGTATTAACATGCTGGTTTTATCAAAGGCTTTTTCTGTTTCAGAAAATTATTTTTGAAATTATTCAGGAGCACACAGCAGTTCAGGATTAGACTTCAGATGGTGCCCTGGGTAACTTGCTGGCAGAGTAGTCATCCCTCCAGAAAGGCACTGTAGCAATTCCTACTGTCACTAATTTCAGAGTTTTATCAAAAGCTGATGACTTCCTAGTGATTCCAGAGGAACACGTTGGGCCACAGGAGAATGATGGATTTATCTTAGTGGGGTTTCATGTTTTAAATGGAAACCTGTTGCTAGGCTGAAGAAATAAATAATCATCAGGACAATTAAGACCTCAAGGAAGCAGCTGATCCTCTGATTACTGAGTCAGCTGACTGTAACTGAGTGCAGTGGGATGTGTGGCTCCAAGTAAACTATTGTGGAATGTGTATGTAACCCTTTCTTGTATTTGTTGCTTCTAGGTTCTTTGCTGTCAGTTTACGCCTTCTTGTTTAGAAAGCAAAACAAAAGCTTGATTAATGTAGATGTACTTGCATTGATTTTAGCAGGGCTCATGAAAAACAAATAACCAATTAAAATTGTCAGACATAATGTGGTGTTCTCAGAGTGTTTCATGCAGAACCTCTAAAGAACTTGGAAAACCTGAAACTCAGATGATGGAGAAGTTTGACTTGGCATCACCTGGTGACTCATTCTCCTTCATACAGACCCTGTTTTGTCATTTCTCCTGGATCATCATTTCAGTGCCACTTTTCTTCTTGCATGATGAGGAGAAGTTTCCAAGGACCAGGAAACCAAACCAAAGAGTTTATAAAAGAAAGCATGTGACTGGATTAAGCTAGAGGAGGAATTTTGATGAATTCTGCCACATGTCTGACTTGTAGGGCACTGTGGTATAGGGCAGCAGGGCTACCAACGTGAAGCCAGGCTGAAGCCTTGCTGAACCTCTGGGGGTATATGATTCATTTAGCTACTCACTGCTCCCTCTTAGTGGTACCTCTGAGGCAGATGGACCATCTATACAAGTAATAGTATTAATATACTAAGGGACTGCATTCTGTCTGGTGTTTGGCACTTACAAGATGCTCAGGTCTGTATAAGCTTTGAGTTCTTGCCATTCAGTGCCTGTAACAGAAGTAGTGGGTGTCTGCTGCAGCTGACTGCTGGAGACATGTATCTCTGTAGGAACAGACAAAGACACAACATTAGCCGTTTATCTGTTTTAGTAAAGTTGTCTCCAGGAAACAAAGATTAGTCACAGTAGTCCCCATTTGACTTTAAAAGGATTAATAACTTCAGCAAGAACTCATACTGCAGGCAAGTGCACTCATCAAAGACATGTACATTGAAGGCTTGTACCTACCAGAACATGTCCCTGAAACGTCCACATCATTTGTTATCCGGAAATGCTCTCTGCCCGCTCTGTGTCTGGCTAACTCGAGTGATCTAATTCACCATATCTGACCACCACATGAGGGAGTCTTTAAACTGTTGCAAATCAGTGTATGTGTGTGCACAGGGGGGTGAGAGCAGGACAATGTTCAGAGTCAACAGTTGGTACCAGATGTGATTTTCAGCATTTAAGGTAGTAATTATATTTTTGCCTTTTTTCAATCATCCCTTCTGTTTTGGGAAGTTAGGTCCTAAGGATGTGAAGTTCTGTTGACACATGGATTTCATTTGTTAGCTTGCAACTGAATTAGAAATTAATTTTAAGTAGATCTGTTGCTCTCAACAAAGCATTTTCCACTTCATTTGATCATTATGCTTCTGCCTGAACCAGAAATTCCTGCTTGTGTCCTCAGCCGGTGTTAACTCCTTTGCAAAGCTTCTGTTGGGTGAATTAGTTCAGCAGAAATATGCTGAACTACTTTGGTCAAGTTTACATGTGTCTCCAGGGCAAACTACTTTGTGCCTTCTTAACACTGCTAGACGGTCTAGAGAAGGTTAAAAATGCAGATGTCTTCGATAAATTTCTCTTTTGTTCCCACATGTTTTCCCAATGATATTACCTGCTTTAACTATTTTGATTTCAAGTGTCTAGTAGGATAAAGTGACATCTGATGAGTTCTTATATCCTGAATTTGGAGTGCCCCAAGTACTTATTGCTGTTAAGCTTTCTACTAGATAGTTCAGAAATCATGAGGCCTTTGCGATTTCAGCTAGAAATTAATTTCAAACAGTTCTGTGTGCTGTTGGTCATTGTCTACTTGCCACCCCTGAATTTCCTACAGAATGTAGATACGATTAAAAAAAATGTAGTTTAGGTATGCCCATTTGTAGTAAGTGGCATATGTCTGACCTGTTAACTATTAAGGTCACTAATTGAAACGTGACTTCAGTGAAAATCATGCCAGTAAAATGGAAAATATAGTGCTTTCACTAAAAATGACAGTTTAATAATGTGAGAGATATGAATGGGGAAAAGTTCCTAAATTGACACAAATGGAGCACACTATAAGGCAATTCCTTATGGTGAAACTATGAAAAGACTCAGAGAAATAGTTTCTCTAGAAGAACAATTAATAATAGAAATCACAAATTGGACTAGTGCGGAATATAGTGAAAGTAGGTGTTGATAATGTTATTTAGAATGAGTCCAAGAAACTCATTTGTAGCTTAAAGGGCTGAATGTAAAGAAAATCAGGTTTGTCTATGGTGAAGATAAGATTTTGAGAAAAGAAAAGCTTGAGCGAGAAGATGGTTCTGACTTCTCATGGGCCTTGTGTCAGCAGAGATGGCTGCCCACATCACGTGCGGGTTAGAGAGGTAAAGCAAAAGTTCAAGCTGCTCCTCAGCTGTCAGGTGAGAAAAAGGTGTTAGGGTCAAGCTTTCAAATGCAAAAGTGAGAAGAAACCTATATTTTGGAGAAGGAGTCAAGCTGATTTTGAGTAAGGATATTTTAGTTTTGTGTTACCAGCATTCTCTGGGGCCAGCGTATCTGTGAAGGGCACAGAAAAACTGAGTTGTGTCCAAAGTAACCCTAAGCACTCTGCTTAAAACATAAAGTGCATCAGTTTGTATTAATTCAAATAAAAACATCATTACTATTAGTGTCTGATTGTATATTTCTCCTTTTTCTCACTTCTCTGGTTTTGATTCTTTCCCTTATTTTCCAGCATCCAGTTCTACAGTGATTTATTTACAAACGAGGTTGTCACCATTGGAATTTGCTCAGATGGTTGCAGTGTATGAAAGCCACCTAGCTATTTTGTGTTTTGCATTTCTCTTTGTGAAGTTCCTAAAGGGAAAAAAAAAAAAAAAAAGTGGGGCTACTTGTAGAGAAAGGGAGGGACATCTGGGCAATGGCTTCTCTATTTAAAAAGGAATGGAATCTTGTGGATATAATGTGCAGAGCTATTTGCCTTTAAATGAAATTCCGCAGCAGTGGTGGCTCAGCAGAAGAATTAAGTGTGTATGCTGCTGTATTTGCTTGGTAAGCTCAGCATGATCATTGGCACTCGAGACAGGTTCTGCCATCCATGGTGGTGTTTGCTTGTGTTGTATTTTGTCTGTGAGCCTTCTGGTCTTAATGAGGCAGCTTGCAGTGAAAGATATAAGGATAATGGGATCTAGCTCTTAGCTGGTAGGGTAGCCACTACTACACAGTAAGAGCAAGAGCTAAGTTGACATAATTGCAGGATCAGCACCTAAGCCCCGTGGTATGGAGCTATGGAGTTTCTGCCTTTCAAATTTCAGAGGCAGACCTTAAGGAGTTCCTCACCAAGTGACCCTTTTCTCAAGTTCAGGGAAGTGGCACCTGAGTTACAAACAGCACCCCACCAAAGCTGACTGCTCTCCACTACTGTCCTGCTTGCATTCATGGGAGATCTCTGCTGCAATAATAGGCAAAGTGCAATCCTGAACTTGTCAGAATAATAGTTCTGCTTGCTCTGATGCTGCTCCTGTGCAGCTGCTGGTTGATAGGCGCCGTACACCTCACTTGTCATTACAGTCTTAGTATTCAGACACTGAGAGGCCTTAATTAATGACTTTGAAGATCTGGTCTTTTATAATTCATGACAGAACTTTAATTAAAATCAAATATATAGCAGTTGAACTAGCAAAGGATTTAAAATGAACAATCTTTGATGGAGACAGTGATTCCCTCTGACCACTGGTGCCATATGCTGAATGCAAATTTCACTTCATCGCAGCAGATTCAGAGAACAGAATGGTCTTTTTTTGGAACAGAGGTCCCTGCTGTTACAGACTCTGGAAAAAAGGTAAGGCCAAGGGGCCTACAGTCATTTGATTCCCCCTCCTATCCCTTTTTTCTTTCCAACATCCTCATTTATTTTTAATGTCTTTTTTGTTAGGGAAAAAAAGGACTCACATTTGTATGATGCTTATATACTCATTTATTCTTTGAAGAGAAGGTGTATTAAAATGTTGTATGTGGATCAGGTACTCACTCTAGGGCTCTTGCCAAGGCAACAGGAGAATTCTTATCTCCGGTAAGGGGAAACTGAGCCAGTGCTTTTGGTCAGACAAAATAGAGGAAATTCATATACTTTTTAAGATTTCAGCCTGGTGCACTCATCAATTACATCTCTTTCTGGCCTACATTATGATATCTGGACTTAAGCAAATATGTAGCAGAATATATTGCTGTAGATTAAATGTGTTGTGTCAGGGACCACAGTTTTCTTATGACAGTTGGATTTATTTGTTTATTTGGTCTTGATTCACCTGAATTTCTTATCACATATGTTTTTTATCTAGGGAGCTTGTATCGCTATCCTGTTACTGCAGTGACTTCCATGAAGTTCTTTGAATGCTTCTTCTTCTTCTTCATAGTCTTGCTGTTTATATTGCCTTCTCAGGGTAAAGATTCCAAGGACGTCTGTGGCTCTGATTTTACAACTGTGGGTTTTATATTAAAGTCTGTCATCTGGTCTGGTCTACTAAGGAATGGATTTTCCTTTCTGTGGGATTAGTTGATTGCCTGGGGTTGCTAAGTTTCCCCATCATGTGTATGGAGGCCCATCTATGATCCTTCCAACAGAAGCATACCCAGCCAACAAAAATAACTACCTGCTATGTATACAAAGCTAATAAATTAAACAAAATTTGCAATTTAATAGAGCTAAGAGAAAATTGTCAATAAATCACATCAAGGTATTTAAAAAAAAATTACCTTGAGAAGGAGAGGAATAATGGAAAAAAATTCAATTGAATGAGTTAGTCACAGCAAGCTGGCAAAAATTTAGAAATATCTTATTAAGTAGCTATAGAAATGGTGCAACTGTAAGAAGGTATGATTTACCGCTTTTCATTGGTTGCTGAAAAATGTGTTTGATAAATCTTGAACATCATTCAACCATCTGTAGTTACCATCTTTACCTTTACAGGGACAATAATTTCTTAGTTACAAGCATAAAAATAAATAGATTTTATAAATAGAAAATAATTTTCTGGAAAGGAGACATTGCTTGATTTCTTCAGTTGTTGCTCTTTGTAGTGTTTCGAAATTTTTCTTGGGTTTGTGTTACTAACTTTTCACATAGTACTTTAACCAGCTGCTAAAACTACAATTTGTGAAGTGTTAACATTGAATTTCTGAGCACAGTCGTGGGGGAGTTTTATCTGGGGATTTTTTTTAATCAGCAGTTTGCTACAGTAAACTGTTACTGATATTTGATTATTTAAGGCTGTTTGGGTGGCAGGTATATTCGTATATGTGTTTTAATAGTTATTGCACAGCTGGCCATTGTCAGGGCAGCTGGGGCTGGGCTTGGGTCATTTTCAGAGCATTCAAACAAAGTGAATGTCATCTAATGGCAAAGTCTCTCCTCTGGTTGAGACATCATATTAGAAAAGCTTTCCATTACCTTCAAGCTCAGATGTGTAGAAGTGTATTCAGTGCCTATACCAGGAGTTTTCAGACATGTGATAGGAGCTGTTTGAGCAGGCTATTAAGGGAACCTGGCCCACAGCTTTTATTTAGTGGCTGCCTCTCTTGTGTAATTAGGTGTCAAGGACAGCTGCTTTTCCTTTAATAAGATGTACTAGGTCATTAGTCCATCAAGATAATCTCAGGAACAGAACCACAACCTCAAACATGCCAAGAAGGAGAAAAATCTAGGGCCACCTTGGGAATTCCGAAAGGGAGAAATGAGTAAAGTCACTGGCCCTCAGTGGTGAGGAGGGAGGTATTGAGCTCAGAGGGAGACCTCCAGGTGAAAACCTGAACCAGAGGTACAACCTGCCTGTCCTTCAGTGTCTGCTTAGTGCATAAAGGGAATGACTGAATAAAGGCAGCATTTTAATGTTTCTAGAAAGTGATTAAATTCCAACTTTTGTCTTTCAGCATTTTTATTACTCTTCCTATGCCTTTTATGAGCCATTTATTTCTTCTATACTTGACCATTATTAATATGAGGCAAATAAATGGCTAAATTACTTCTAGAGGCAACTTGGTGGGCCATGGAGCTTGTCTACATTTTCCTGTATTAAGTAGAATACAGGAAAATACTGTATTTTCTAGGACCATTTGCACAAGCTTTACACTGATTTTTTTTTTAAGATACTACTGTGCACAAAAATCAGATGACATATATTTTTTCCCTTACAAAGAATAAAGTACTTAAGGTTTCACTCTGAAACATAAATGGAGGTTTACTTTAGATTTATTTCTGGATTTCTCCCTCCTCACTCCTCTCCCCCCACCCCACTGTGATGTAATAGACAAAGATCTGAATCAGGAATTATGATCATAAGCAAATCAATGCATGTTTTTTGATGATAATAAAATAAGCAGTGGGAAGTTTTCTGTACAGTGACGGATGAAAAGACATTACTGAAAACTTGCTGTCTTCCATGGTACAGCATGAGCCTGTACAGTATTACTAACTTTCCCGTATTTCATTTTTTTTTTTTTAGAATTGCCATCTGTGATGGAGTCATCTCCCTATTCCAGGAGGGGATATACTGTAAAATGCAGCAAGTCTTCTTGCTTCCAGCTCTTTACGTTGGGAGCTTTTGCAACCTCAGTTGTCATAGTTGATGATAATTTTCTGTTTGATCCCCTGAGTAGATTTGGGAATGGCAGTCCACATCTCACCTGAGGTGAGACATGATTTTTACATTTTGTATGCTGCTTTACCGAGTTTTTGTCCATTCCTCTGGTGCTCATACCTGCAGACTACAAATCTCCCTCAAGTAATTTGCAGATCAAAAATCTGTAACCCTGAAAAACCCAAATTTATTCCCAAGGGAGAGTAGAACATTAGACTTCTTTGGGGAAGGAAATAAGGTTTTACTGGTCTACAGAGATTTCATAAATTAAAACAAGAAGCTTTTTCACACTCTTGGTCCAAGACTCATTCCTCCTGTTCCACCACGCCTTTCTGAGCATAGTGACACTCATCATTTGCTGTTGCCAATTGTATTTAAGTCAATCTTAACCATATTTTACAAACCTGATCTGATACCTTTCCTGGTGACAGATTTATGTTTTGCTTAGCTTAACACTACCTGAGTTTGAGGGAAGGAGGGCTCTTCAGGTGTCTCAGCTACTCACTTTATTAGGTTTTGCATTCCATGCCCACTGGAGGCTTTTACACATTACTTTTCCAGTTCTCTGCTCCAGACAGAAAACCCCTGGATTTTTCTCCCACAATTCACCATTTCAAGAAATATTTGCATGTATGTTGCTCATTAATTCAATCTTACTATGTGCTGGGATTTTGCTCGGGTGCATTATCTCATATGCACAGAACTTGTCATTTTCATTTGGTTCCTCAGGTATGACTTTTCAATAAAGCTGATGAGACCATTCCAAGAAGCTCTTAGGACTCCCCAGTGTCATGTACAGAGATGGGGCTAAGACTGTTTACTCATCATATCTCAAGATTTCAAAGTTTTGATGCCAAAAGGGTGAAAGGGGATGGAGAAAGATTACTATCTGCCTTCTGTATTTCATTTCAATTAAGGAAACCTGTTTAGATTGCAGTTAGATGAAATCCTAATAATCTATAATAATGCAGATCACAAACCGCAGCCCTTGTCACAGTGAGTCTCTGACCTAAACCACATCTTAGGAAAACCAGCCTAAGTGAGCACTGTGGTTATTGCAGATAGCATGAGCATTGATTCATAGCAGTCATTTATTATTATGTGAATATACAGATCTGAAATATGAAATGAAATATGCATGGATATAGCCCATTTCACTGCATGTTCTCTAACGGGATTCAAGAATTTATACCTCATAGCTTGCAAAAACCTCCTTATATCCTGGATCAATTTTTAGATTGTGTAAGAAATATAACTCACTGACACATGTCAAACAGGAAGAGAGCAGAAACGGTCACAGGCATTGTTGGTGTATCAGAGATTTAGGAAACGCACCACACAAAAAATAAATTGCAAAATAAAACTCTCATAAGGCTGCTGTAGGGAAGAATTTGCCTCTTCTCTTTAACTCCCGAGACTTGCCATTAATGCTCTAATGTTGGAACAAGGTGTTACAGGAATATTGCAGTTCCAGAGGAAGAGTTAAGATTATGTTGGGAAATCTGTATATTTTTTGTTTGCTTGTTTGTTTTTAGCCTGTGTGTACAGAGACTGCATCACCTCCACTTTGATGGGATGGCAAGCAAATTATTGATAGTTTCCTCAGGATCTGGAAGAAAACTTTTTCAGATCACAGGGCTCAGCTGCCAATTGCTGCTTATTCTTGCAAAAGCTCTTATGGCCTCAATTTGACAAAGCACTTGAGCACTTGGTTTTACTCAATAGTCATGTGAAACAAAAGAGATTAGTCTTATACTTAAATGCTGGATTGGAACGTATTTGCTTGAGGAAAATTAAATGCATTTATCATTGCAAAGACTGTAAATTCTATACTGTCAAGTTCCAATGGGATGAAATTCAGTCAAAAGAATGGCCCTACTCATGAACAATATGAAGAGGAAAGCAAGCATAATAGCAAGAAGAATATTTAATACTTTCAAGGTACCATTCACCCAATGAGTTCACACTGCTGTGTGCATAAAAATGATCAACATTTCAACACCTGTGTGAGCTAAGCTGAATATCTCCTTTCTCAGATGGGAAAGTCAAAGCACAAAGACTTTGAATGATTTATCTGCATGAATTGGTAGCAGAGCTAAGAATCAAATCTTGGCTTGACTCAGTCTGCCATGGTATTATTGCTCATCCCAACTATTCAGTCATTTATACTGCATTGAAGTGACAAGCTCTGTCATTCAGCTGGATAAAAATAATTTAAAAATATGATTTCAGTACAGCTCTTACTCACTCGCCATTCTCCAAGTTCCTTTTGTAAGAAGTTAGCCTTTTTCTCTCCCATGACACCAAGCCTTGGATTTAAATTTTACTGCATTTTTTCTGCTTTTCATTTCCACCAAACAGTGGGCTGTTTGGGCTGGCCAAGTCGATTCCTCCAGTGTCAGTACACTGATGTAATAAAGGTGGGAAGAGGCAAGGCTGTGTGGAAAAATCACTCTTCCCTTACTGGCATATGATATTAGTTGCGAAGTCTGTTACTTGCTTCTCATTCAGAGAGCTATGAACCAATGTAGATGTGTAATGTACTGTGCTGAAGCAAGGGCAGGACCTTTTCTCATACAACTCAGTGACACTTCTCTCTCTCCCATTCCCTGTGGGCTAAAGATGCTACCCCTACTCTCTCCCCATATAAATCATGAGAATGGATTTTTTTATAGTCCTTGTTGCATAGAATCTACTGCAGAAAATGATTTTGTTCTCATTATGTAGCAAACTGGAATTTTTAGATCTTAAGCAAAACTGCATAAAGAAGAACCTTAACATTATGAGGTTTTTACAATAAAAAACCTTTGTGTTTTGACAAAGAGTGTTTCACGTGTAGTAAAACAAATAGCTGGTGTTTTACTCCTGAGAGGTTTGGTGGTGGACAATTCCTCTTACAGACCTTGGCCATTCACTTTACTGGGGAATAGGAAATGGTCCCTTACTTTAAAGACCTTTTACTGCTTTAAGGTTAAGATTACTATTGTACAGAAGCCATATGCTTTTCTTAGTCCAGCTGTCTCTTGCACAATGCTCACACGGATGTCCTACTTCTAGTTTACATGCTGCAAGTAACTTTTTAAATGCCATTACAGTGAGTGGAATAACTACAAAGCAACGGCACTCATCCCTAGACCTGCTCCCCATATGTCTGATGTATCTGCTTACTTAATGGAAAAGAAGAGACAATATCGTTGTGGGAACGAGAGCTGGTTTCTTCTCTGTCTGGCTCATTAACAGCCAGTAAATTTCCGGTACCTTATTTTTATTATTGGTGATGATACTTGAGACCTTAGGATCAGACTGCTGATTCCAGGTTGCATTTGCAGAACTGGCAGCATGGGAAAAAGTTTAAAAGGAAAAAAAAATAACTTGATTTGTAAATTGAGTAGGCTTAGCCTGGAAGACATTGAGGGACACTAATGGTTCATTACAGCACGTTTTCATCATTCTTAAATTCAAACAATGTTGAGAGATCCCGAGGAAAGAGTTGTTAATGAATTTGTAGAAAAAATATGTTAAGGTATGAGAGAGAAATCATGATGGATTATGGGTGTGTTTTTTAAAAAAGGTATGGCATGCTCTCGCTCCATTAACTGTTCTATGATGTGTTTCTCCTCTGGGACTTCAGCCTCACCCCATCATCTAGTTGCATACAACCACTTGTCCTCCTGCCCTCCAGCACATTCCCCACAGGCACAGCTTGCATGTGCTGTTCCATATGAAATTCAATGCAGTGACATTTCTGAGTACCATCATGGCCATTCTGTTACTACTTCTGGATACTTTACTACTGTCTTATGTGACTAGTGCTGTTAAAAATTTAGGTGTCTTTTGTTGTTGTTGAAGTCATAGTATTAAATAATTCAGAGAGTAATTAGTTTTCTGCATAATTAGTTGTTTCTGCAAATGCAGTCAGAATGTTTAGCACCAGCTGTAAATAAAGGTATCTAAGCTGTTGTAATTTAACCACTGGGTTGTTGGTGATTTAAAACAAAGCCACTTGCTAAATGGCTGTTAAAGTGAGGCAAGGAACTCCCACCCCATGATTTAGCCACATTAGACTTCTAAGCAACATGCACCCCCTGTTTCATTCAGATGTGACATTTTTAAAACTACCTTTCTTCTTCAATTGTACATGTTCCTTGGGAGGCTTCAGCCTATGGGAAGCAGACACTGCTGCATGCTTTGCAAAAAACACATCCTAAGTCTGAAGACATGGAATCAAATTAACTTGGAGGGGAGCTGAGCCATTCCCAGATTCTGGATGTGCCAGGAAATATCTGCTGTGTTTTTGCTCTTCAGCACAACTTGAGTACACACAGCCAGAGTTGGAAGTTTAGGGCTTTGTTTTTTTTCTGCCTGGTAATGCAAAACAATTGTTAGGGCCATTTAGCCAGCAAGTTCAGCTGAGGTGATGGTGGCAGAGAATCCAAACCTGGTGAAATCTGTCCCAAAATGTAACACTGGCACCCTAATTCATGCCTATAATCTCTGGAATACAGGAACTGTTGCATATATTGCCGGAGATTGCTGCCTGCTTTTTCCTGCACTTTCAGTAGTTGAATGAGACATGAGCATGACAGGAATGTCAACAAAGGGCTTTGAGAAGTAGTCCCAGATATGTATGGGTAGATATGAACAAGAGAGAGTAGAATGTGAAACCCCACATTTTTTGACTCAACCATAGCAATAACAAAGATTAAAAAAAAAAGCCCACAAATGATGGTGCTGGGTGTTTCAAAACCAACCCAGTGTGGTTGACGTGGGTTTACACCAGGTGTCTTTTGATTTGGTTTTACTTAATATTTGGGTAAGAAGTAATTAGTCAACAGGGTGATAAAATATCTGTTGTACTCATGTTGGTAGTTGACTTGAAAGAGGAAATTTCTTTTCACTTCATAAACTGTGGAGCTACCAGCTCCAATATTGCTTTGTGAAGTGGAGAGTATTGATAATCCCTTAGGAGATTGGTAATCTTTGTCAAACTGGAAAGTGCAGAGGTGAATTGCTCCCTCTAAGATCACAATTTTATACATTCTATGACTTGATTCTATTCTTGTATCCTCACTGGGGTTGACAAAAACCAGGTAAATAGCAGATCTTTATCCCTTTCATGAAGCTGTGACTTGTGCTCTCAGACTGATCTGACTCCTGAATTTCTCATGATCAACAGCACAAAGCTGCATGTCCTGACCCTTACTGGAAGCCCCAGAACATCTCCTGTGGCTGGTGTCTCTGTGCCTTTGGACCATGGCTGAGGAGACCCATTGCCCCCCCTCCAGTTCTTTGACATCACTTTTGTAAGGCAAACTTTTCAGAAGTCCCAAAAATATAACTGGAAAGATGTTTTGTGTCTGTTTGTCTGAGGATGCTTGTGGGAATGTAATGGATCATTTAGGTCAGAAAGGCCTTGAAGATCATGAAATCAAACCGTTATTAATCCTGTTATGTCATTAATCCTGGAAAAGTTTTGAAATACAGCATTGACTCCCAGCAAAGGCATGTTGGAATGAGTAGCTTTAGGTTATATGTTCGTGGAATAGAGAGCACAGCATGAAATCACTGATGTGCAAAAAGAAAGTGGTCACTCTTAGTGCTTTCATTTCTTCACTAGGAAGTAGCTGTGGTACTGAAAGATCTGCCCCATGTAGATTTGCCCATTAAACAGTGTGTTCAGTTCCCTTTCAAGGGACAGTGTTACAAGCAGAAAGTGCACTCTTAGTGTCTTCTGTCTAATGCTTGATATCCAGGGAAAAGTTGGGTAACCTACCAGTTAGCCTTATGTCTGCAGCAGCTTCAGTGTAAAGCAACTGACAAAATGTCAGTGGATACAATAACAGGAAGTTTCCTGTGGACTACCAACTCCTTGCTAAGTATCAAAATTCCTCCTTTGATGCGACTTGATATTCCTGACTGTATGCCTTGTTTTGTTCTCAGTATTAGAATCCTGCCATCCTTCATTTATGAGTATTTGCATAAATCAACACATCCTCTTCTTTATTGGGATGTACAGTACTAAGATCTTAACTTAGGCTAGAGTTGCTTCTTCTCTCATATTTTATGGAGCACATGGACTTGATTTTTAAATTTTTAATTCAAACACATCCTATTAAACGTGCAGGCATAGAGAAGCACCACCAGTCAAAGACATCATTATTATATGCATGGAGGGTTATCTTCAGCCTTTCTGCCCTCATCATTCATTAATGATGCACAGAGGCTTGTCATTTGTCTTTTCAATTCTTTGACTTTATTTTATTGCTCATATTTTATGACACATGGAGAGCTCTGTAGCAAGCATTCATCATCAGCCTTACATATCTATGGAAATATCACCTCTGCTAGGCTAGAAAAAGTACCTTTTGTTCTCTTTGTATTTTGCTTATGAACTTGGTCTAACATCACTTTCTTATTGATGCTCTTTCTTTCAGTCTTCAATTTTCTAAGAAAACTACTGAAACAGCTGCTCTGTATGTTGAAAAAGCAGCTAATCCATTCAGCCTCACCTTTGTCTCATTTCACAGCTGCTCATATACCCCTCCATGCACCAGGTATCTTCATTTGAACCTCTGCTGTAACTCCAGTTTTCCAGATAGTGACCTTAGATGTGATTAAGATGCTGCTTAGTCTCTGTAAAACTGCCACATAGAAAGCTCTTCTGCCAACTCTGTTCGGTGAGTGTCTTTGCAAGGCAAGTTGTGGTCCTCTGGGAACAGTGAGGAGACTATTAAAGCAGTCCTGACTTCTACATGTCACTTTGGAAAGCCCCTGAAGATACTCTAATCAGCGTGTTTGGAGTGTTTTGAGTTTTTCAAGTTCAGTTTAAAGAGCTTAATCAAACTTTCTGACACAACTGGCACGCATTAACATTTTTCAGCTATAAACACACAAACTCAGGAATTTCTAATTGCCAGTAATTAAAGTGTGTGGTTGGTTTTGAAATGCTTTCCTATTTTGAAGAAATCTGAAGTGGTACAGCTCCCCAGTGACATTCCCAAGGAGAAGGAGGCCTGCCTGAGGCTGCCCCTCAGAAAGTAATAAGGAAGAAACTGGGCTGTGTACTCATCTTGCATAAACATTTGAGCTGAGGCTACTGTTGTGCATGTTCACAGCAAAAAAATTTGGATGACTCCTGTTTAAAAAAACTAATTAGTTCACCATGCAAAATATCACTTACTGCCTGATATGACATTTAAAGGGATCCTGGTGTGCATCAGTTTTTTTGTTGGCATGGTTCAAGAGCTCAGAAACACAAACCCACACTGTCCCAGCAGAATGTGGGTGGCTCCCATCGCTTTATTAAAAACATTTAAGAATGAAGTGTTCTTTGGACTGGAGCTAACCCTGAATTACTCTGAGAGGATCCAGAGACCTACCAGTTAGGAGCCAAGTTACATGCATTTCCTCTGAGGTCTGTCAAGTGCAGAGGGAGACAGTCCTCCTCTGGTGCTTCAGTGCTTTATTCAAATGCTGACTCTGGCAGACAGAGGATGGTCTCCCGGGGAATATGATACACTAGAACTGTCCCACCTCCTCTGGAGCATCTGGTGCTGATGACTGCTAAGAGGAACTTGATAGGGGGCATAGCCTAATCTAATATGGTAATTTCCAGATTTTCCTGATAGTTTGATGCTTGACAAAACCCACTGCTGCTTTTCCCTTCCTTTCTCCACTCACAGAAGATTCTTGCACATCTAGCTGGAAAAAGAGGAGAGCTGCTGAGCCAGGGCTTGGCAGTCCATTCTCTGGGGATGTGCTTGCAAGTATTTTTGCTTCTGAGAGTGGTATTTTTGGTGGCCACATCACAATTCAATTTTCAAGTGCTTGTCTTTTATTATCTCTCACAGGGTTTCTTGATCTTCCTGTCTCTTCTAGTCAGTTCAAAATACAGTAAGAGCAGCCTTTATTGTGGTATTCTGGCACTTCTGTTTTCAGTTTCAGCTGTAGTGAGGAAGCCCAGAAGGAAGAATGCCCCTATTTTATTTTCCTTTTTATTCATAAGAGGTTAGCCATTTGGAACCTGAATTGGTTCAGCAAGTGCAGGATTGGGTGATTCTTATATTGAAGGTTCTAATTTAAAAAATTAAACATAATGAAATGTTCCTGCACTTACACTGACATGAAATGAATTAAAAAGGTTTAATATTTAGGTCATTAAAATGTGTTCCACTGCAGTGCTAGCAGTCCACAAGAAGGACCTTCTTTTACAGCTTGACCAGTCTGTAAGAGCACATGCCTTTGGAATACTGTCTTGCATGTGCAGAAAATCAGTGAGACCATGAGGAAATGTTAGGCAAGGGGCCAGCTGAATTTGATTCCTATCTGCCGTCTTTTATTGCTGCATCTGCTTCAGGCCAAAGAATTATGATACAGCAGAAGGGCTATAGTTAATATGTACTAGGCCTATGATTACTTTGCTGTAAATGTCATGTTTCTTGTGGATACATATGTGTGCCAATGAAATGAGTAAATATATTAAAAATGTGTCTGACATCCTGACAAATGGAAGTTTGGTTTATAACTAAGTTCTTAAAGGGAAAGTGTGTTGGAAGATTAAATGAATAATCCTAAATTCTAGTCACTGCATTATTCTAATGTGTTCAGTAAGTCTGTGTTCTCCAGTGTGTCTGTTTCCTGCTGGCTGAGCACAGTTACCCATCAAGAGGAAAGACATTTCCATGTCACATGGACTCAGAAAGAACAGGAATCAGCAACTTAACAATGCATTTATTTATTGCCTAGTAAGAAGAATTGATGCATGACTCCTATTTGGTTGATTTGTATTTTATTTTGCATTCTTCAAAGGAATCATGAAGTTGGGGGTATTGCCAGACTCAGCTCTGCTCTTCTAATGGAGGACATACATTCAGCAGTACTTTGGGTCATTGTGATAAAATGACTCAGGTGTTAGCAATTCTGCTACTTCCTTTGGAAGACTGTTTCACAGCTGAACAAACAGTACTACAGGAGTTCTTCCCGCTGTGCTTTCATTCAGAGGAAAAGTAAAAAGAATCGTGGTCCCCTCATTCTGTAGGGCAGAACCATACTGAGATCTTTGGGAAAAACCATGAAGGTGTTTTGAGCAGAAAAGAAGAAAGTATAAATGTGTGGGAGAGAAAATACGTACTGAGGATTTATGCTTTTAAAACTGAACCAAACAATAATAAAAGTAAAGGAGTAATAGAATGAAAGTAAAATATCCATTCTAATAAAGGCAGCTGCAGAATATCAGACAGATGGCAATTGTGGGATACTGATGTTTTCATTTATACTTCTGCTTCCAGGAGGTCCTGCTTGTAGGCAGAATCCATTAAGTGGCAACACTAACTACTCAGCTTGCTGTCAAGCAAATTATTTTTTAAATATCAAAAATCTTGGAAGACCAGAATTCTAAATGTCTTGCTTAGAGCTTTTCTGTGGTATTTTTCAAGTTCCAACTCTGACTCTTGGAAGTCCAGACCAGAGCTCTGCCGTTAGCCTTCCAGAAACTCACAGAGTAATTTTACAGGGATTTACTCAGGAAGTGGTCATGCATCTGTCCCAGCTCTGCACAGGCAGGTTCTAGCTTCAGGGCTAGAAGCAAGTCCCTGGGAGCCTGAGCAAATTGCTAGAAATGCAGGATTATGTGGTCTTACTAAAAGCTGCTTGCAACCAGGATTCAAGGGGTGTCTGCCTGCTTCTTTTGTATCCAGGGTAATGAAAATTTTTCCACTTAGTTTATTTTAATGGGCATAATTACACACACTTGCTGTATGCAGTTTGTAATGCTCTGACTTCTCATCTTATGTTTGCAAACCACAAATCAGAATGCTATTTTTAGAGGAGACAGTGTCTTGGATTCATACTGAGTATAAATATTTATAAGAATATGGAGCCCAAATGATTCAAGAATGTTAAATTCATCTAAATACTTCCAACACATGGGTGAAGTTAGTTGGCAAGTAAAAAAGGTAAAAGTTAATTTCTCTGTTCTTTTACAGAATTTGCTGGAGTTACAGTTAATACATATTTTCCAGACTTGTATTTACTCAGAGATCATCTAGACTAACGGCAGAAAAAGAGACATTAGAAAGATTTGGCATTAGAATCTGTTTTGTGTCCTCTGTGTCAACAAATGCAAGACTGTGTTCCTCTGCAGGCAGCAAGTGCTAATGGAGGGATCACAAGTGTTAAGATTTATCAAAGTTTGCTACAGCCATTTGTGGGTGGACTTTCAGACACTTGTGCAGTACACATCACCTGGGGTCATGTGTAACTGAAAAGCATTACTGCTTCTGCTCTGGAGATATCCAGATTTTCTTCTGAAAAGATTCCCTGCTGAAATGTCGGGAGAACAGAGCTGTGCGAAGTGTTATCGGACTTGGTAAATATGAATAGGGTTGTGATGCAATGAAATAGGGTGAAAGAAAGAAATTACAATTTATTTTCCTTGTTCTAAACTTAAAATTAGACCAAGACAAACAAGACCTTTACTCCACTTACACTGACAGCAGGAGTATTTAAGGGAGTCCCATACATATGCCGTACTTAATGAAGGGAACACATTTCGGGTGCAGCTAGTGCTATCCCGCAGTTTGAAAGCTCTCTTGTGACACAGATGTTACATTGGTAACTGTGCCAAATACCGCATCAATGAACCAACAGAAGAAGATATGAGTGATGGCTGTTTTTAGCTGCCACGTAGGCTGTTTTCTCAGGTGCTTTGGTTGCTCATTAAGAGCACATGCGGTGATGAAAACTCTTATGCTACAGGTCAAAGAAAGATTATGAGCTACCTCAAAATGAGGGTGTCCAGGTGAGCTGGCTAACTCTGTTTCATTCACTTTCATTAAACAGTGAAATACGGCCTTTGCAGTTTGTGTTCACAGCCTACAGATGAGGTAGAAAGTGTTAATGTCAATTAATATGTATACAGTCATCATGAGCATTACCAGGTGTGATCCTCACTCTAGTACTAAACTTACCAAGTTCATACTAAACTCCATGAGTTCACAGAGCAATAAGCTGCTGTCAAACTGGCCTAAAGACATCCTCCAGTTCTGGCAGCCCCTGAACCACTGATTTGTAGAAGCCTCTTAAATTTTTCCAAGGAAAAATCATGCTATGTGCTTATTGTCTCTTATGGTCTTCTCTAGACATGTACTGATCAGCAGGGACAGCCACAGCAGAACTAGATGGGACTTTTTTGCTTAAATTACAGACTTTCTTAAAGCCTTAAAGGCACCTACTAAACTTAACTTTAGGTCTAAGAAGGGTTGTGAATACAAGGGTTGAGAAATATGAAATGCCTCTTGGCATGAACTTGGGAACATTTTTGTGTGTGTCCCAGAGAATTTAATTAGGAGTGACACTACGCTGGGGAGAGATTCTATTTCTCAAACATAGCAGAAACCCACCATATTAGTCATTTCAAATCAAGATCATTTTCTGTTGTACCAGTCAGTAAATTGAAAGCAGACTGAAAGGTATTCTGTACTATATTGGTTCAAGAGAAGCATTTAGCACTAACTGTGCCCTTTCAGACTGGCCCGCAGGGTCAGCCTTATAGAGGTCACTGAGAGATTTCCAGACTGTAGAGTTTCCTCAGTCGCACTGTGGTAGGTCGTTGTACAGCATTTGTATCCAGCCTTCCTGCATTCACTAGTGCAGGTCAGAGGGGCAATAGTCGACATCAACTCTTAGTTTTTGGACACGCCAACAGTTGTTTAAGAAGAATCTTTTTGTTCTAGGGAAATGTGAAGGACAGTCCAACATCTTCGTGGATCTGGCCAAAATCTAATGTTTGGATTTTGAGCTCCTCAAAGCATGTGCTTTATGTCTGCATTTATCTGCAAAATGCCTTTCAGCACCCTATTAAAAAATGCAAACAGTTATAATCTCTAGCCATTCCATCTGTGCTTGTCTAACTATGAAAAAAGCATTTCTCTCATCCCTTGTCCTCATCCTGGTTTTTGTTTTTTATCCTTTCTCAACTTCTCACTCAGACATGCAGGAATGAAGGTATTTTTCAGGTTCTTTCTGACTCTTCTATTCTGCTTTATTTCCCAGTGGAATTAATGGAAAGAGTTACGTAGCATGGCAATAAGTGAATGAAACAAAGGCCAGCCTTGTGGCTTGTAGATGGCTAAGAGAGAAAGGCAAGGATGAACTCTAGGTATGCAGCAGAATGATGATCCCACTTGGTATCCTGCTGTCAGGTACTATATGGGATGCAACATCAAAAAGGAAAAGGAGCAGTCACTGCAAACATGATTATAAAGTTCTTTTATAACTGCTTCACATAGCTTTTTGTAAATTAGTGAGAGATCCTTTTCTTTAATGCTTGCTGACACATGCACAAAATTCCCAGCACATCTGATTTCTAAGGCTTCAGATGATGGCATGTATTTCTCTGCCATCCAAAACATAAATAAATATGAAAATGCCTCTTTATCTAATACTGATTATGGTCTGAGTTCTGAGCAATATGGAGGAGATTAAAGCCTGATGCTTCTGTGTACAGCCTAAGGCACTCTCACAGTGGGAGAATGGTGGTCCCCTTGTTCCATGTACTGTTCCAGATTCCATAAATGTCTCTGTCACTGCTGTCACCTGCTACCATGTAAAAGATCAGTCAGGTTCTCTGCATCAGCTTAGCTAAGTGCTTGTTCTTAGGTTGAACAGTGCCAATTTGTTATTTCAGGCTGCTGTGGGATATTTGCCTCTCCAGTAGTACATTGTTTGCCAAATCTACATGTTACTGCATTTGTCTGTGCAGTGCAGACTGCTTGATAATGCTGGTTTTAAAGCTTGAACGCTTTGTAGCCATAGGCCAAATTCTGTTCTCAGTTACATCTGATCAGATCAAGGCTGGCTTTTACTCATGTCGTGCAAATTCCTCCACTCTTTCATTTACACCAGGATAATTGCTGGCAGAATTGATCACTCAGCTTTGGATGTCTTTGGTTTAGTAAAATGTAACAAAACATCTTTTCTGTAAGTTTTATTTGAAGAGTTTCTTATAAATATTAGAACCATCTAGGTGGTTTGGGGATCATTAAAGATACTTAAGAAAGCAGTAAAGTTATTTTTTGGGTCAAGTATGGCAGGGCCATTTGATGGAGCAAACCAGACACCTTTAAAATCACTTCTATGATTGGAAGCTTAGGGTAGCTACATTCCTAGCATGGAGTTAGATGCATGAAACTGAATCAGTGAACCTCACAGAGGCATACACAGACTTTATGTCTTCAGAATTGTGGTGGTGATGTCTGCTGCACATCCTTAGAAATCAGTGTGGATGACGATGTACTTAAAATTTCTGTGCCTTGTTTTGCTACCTAGTTCTCTGGAGAAATAAAGCAATTCCCTTACAAGGCAACAAAACACTGACTTTTAAACAAGCAAGACGTTTATAAACCAAACACAACCAAAAACTGAGCTGCTCAAATTACTTTAATTCTTGGCCATCCCTATGGTTACTGATAGATTTCTGACTTAGAGCTATGCTGTCCTTAGACAGGCGCATCTTTACCTCAGAGATTTGATGCATTAGGTCTCCATAAATACATCTACATGAATACACCTACAGGGATGTCTCAGGTGGTGTAACTCAGAATGAGTTCCATTAAAGTCAAAGGGAATTGGAATCATTTGAACTACACTGATTTGCAGCAGCTGCAAATCTCATTGACAGTCTCCATTGCAAGTGAGTCCAATGTTTCTTTTTCCTCACTCCCCAAAGATTGCTTTCACTTAGGAGAAGTTAGTCTGTATGAATGCTGGAGTGCATCTGAGCCCTTTTGAAGGTATTACCTGCCACAAAGTAAGTTTTACTCAATATTGGATATATTTTAGTAGTAGTTTTTCTGTGTGTTTCAAAGATAGCATGGGAAATGTAGAATTTTTGTGAGGTTTACTTTCCTTATTATTTTCTCCCTTTAGAGAGCAAAAGACTTTCAACGCAAATATTGTCTATGTCTGCTTTAAATATGTAGCTGATTCTGTTCAGTAGCTGGTTAAAAGAAGGCTTGTTTATATTTTGGAATAATTAGTATCAATATCATGTAGTAAAAAATATTATGAAAACATTTCAATATGTGAAACTATCTCACATACCTTCACTGAAGACAGCAGCCCTGGACTAGTCAAAACTTCAGATGTGTAACAAGCACAGAAATTAAGTGCTAGAAATCTTTCTTAAAATGGCATATAATAAGCTTCATATTCAACTTTATAAAAACAGTTAACAGGTAACTATCAGTTTCAGGTTACTGAATAATAAACCATGTTGGGCCTTAAAGGAACTTGATAGTAATTTTCACTCTCAAAACAAAGTGGGCTTTTTGTGGGTCAAGTTTACAGATATCTTGTTTTACCTAGCAGCTGCATGTAGACAAAGCTGAAATACAAGAGAAGGGACTGTATTTCTGGGCCTATTTTCTTTTTTGGGATAACTGGTGTAACCATTTTCAAGTTTAAACAAACCTCTGAAAGTAATGCCAAGCTTCTGATGTGGCAACTTGAAAATGTGCAAGGGTTTTTTCATTAGATTAATTGAACCTTTTAAGGTGTGTGAGTCTGATTAAGGATAAATCATGATTGTGTCATTTCTTTTTGCACTTATGATTGAGGCTGGGCTGATTATTGTTATTATATATTGTTGCTCTGCCAGGAGACCATAGAGGTACTGCAGACTTCTTAATGTTTGAGAAGAAAACAAATGTGTGGGATGGAATGTTTCCTAATGAAACATAACTTCTCAAATATTTTGTTCCTGTTAGAAAATTGTATCTTTTAGTGGGGATTGATGTAATCTCAACAGAAAGAAGTTCAGACTTGAGTCAAAGCAGCGTGTTTTGATTAGCAACTATTCCTCATTTTCTCTAAGCAGTTTATTTGGGTTACTTCTAAGTACAAAGAGTATCAGCCCTAGGCTGCTTACGTGGGAAGCTTAAAAGATATGATGAGGGGCTTCTTTAATTTGCTTTTTTCATTTCTTCAAGCCTTAATGTAGACTCCTCTGCCTTCAGCGTGTTGGGCCTATAGGAGCCAGTTTGGCTGTCTTAAGCCCAGGGCTCTGTTGAGACAACATTGTAATAAATTACTTCAGTTCTTTGTGAAGCATGAATTTAATAGGTATTAATGACTGTAAGGGGCTAAATTCTCAAAAGGAAATGGGCATTGCTAGGTGGACAAAACTGAGAGAATTCCTGAGTGGATTTTCAGTTTCACTGTACGCATATAAGGGAAGTCATGCTCATTTGTGAAGACAACTATACATGAATCAGTCAGTTAGTGTCAGTAACTACAGTGCACCTATAGCTGTGGAGCTGAGATGGATATTTTATGTCAGCTTAGTTTGAAACCCAGAAAGTCTTGAGGGTGCTTCCTGTATTGTCTTGGAAATAGTCTTGGATATCATTGTTACTATTACCTTTGCAATCCACACTGCTGTAAGTATTAATGTATACTAAATTTGGGGCATGGATTTCTGTGCAGATGTAGAACACTGCTTAGTTTAGCTGTGAATGAATTCAGCAGTATTTTCTGTGAGGTTTGACAGCGTATGTGGTGTGAGTAAGAGAGCTAGAATGTGATGCGCTGCTCATTCATTTACACTGCCATGTAAAATGGTTTCACCTGAATTCAGAAGTTATGGAACTTGTTTGACAGAAGAGGGAGAGAATGTGGGAATTGCAGTTTCCCAAGTTCTGAAAGTTGACATCTGCAGAGACTGTTCCAAGTCTGAAGAAAATTCTTTTATTGGGGTCTTTCAAGGAAATAAAAAGCTAGTACTGCAGCTGTGGGGTCAGTCTGCAGATTTGGGGTGTTTGGTGGCGGTTTTGTTGTGTTAGATCATTTGCACGTGTGTCCCTCTCCCCTCCCTACCCTACAAGATCATTCAGGGCTGAAGTGGAACTATGGAGAGCTTATGTGGGTCACCTATATTTTACACCTGAACTAATGTGCAATGTTGCAGCACAGAGGGATTACAGATATCTTAATCTGAAATTTATTGATCACTAGGGATTATTCTTCTTGCTGTTCACAGTTTCATTGTGTGGACATTTGATTCCAGTTATCAAATGACATAGGTTCTCTAGCATATATTGGTACTTCTGCCTACCAAAACTAAATTGTTGTGCAATTCCTCAAGGACAATGGTCAAGCTCAGAAATGTAAATGTACTGTAGACCCTACAATAGTTTTCTGAAGGTATAGATCAAAAGTCCACTGAAATCACATGAGAAATAATGCTTCGGATCCTTTGACAAAAAGGAAGACAAAAAATCTCAACTCTTCTTTTCTATGTTTAGATTTAGTTTAGAAAGTTAATTCTGGCCTTTTGAGGGTGTAGATGAGTGCCATTCAGTTTGGGAAAATTAACTCACTCCTTCAAAGCACTTGACATGACCTTTGGTATCTTTTGCATCTTCTTTTATTGCTGTTGCTAGGCCAGTATTTGTTGTTTTTTTCAGACTTTACATGCTGGCCTGTGCAATTCTGATTTTCTGCATGGTACCTTAACTATTTTTTGCTTTTTCAATGTGAACCCATTTAGATTTGCACATAAATTACTGTGCTGTTCTGCATTATAGTGCAGTTTTATTACTGATCTGCGTGTTAAGGGAATTTAAGTACCCATGATGTGCTGTGAGAGGTCTTGTAGATTACTATTTAAAGAAAAAAAAAAAACAAAACAAAACCAAAAGAAAGGGTTGTACATGCAAAAAGGAGAAAGGAGGGTGGGTGGAGAAAGAAAGGTCGATTTGTCAAATAGCCACATCCATTAAGTCTGGGTATTTCTTGCCAGTGAAACTAAACTCCAGCTTATAGCTGCTCACACACATAATCAGAGGAAGGGAAGCCAATAAATTAATTCGACCCTAATAGTTCACCGGAAGTTTAAGCTTTTTTGAGTTCAGAGCATGAAGATGTTACTAGGCCCTGGGTAATGCAGGTGATTGCTGTGCCACAACCTGCAAGGCAGTTTCTGGCCCTACACCAGCTGCAGTGATGAGGTGACACCATTTCTCCCTTGCTTTTTGGGGTGGGAGGTGTAAGACAGCATTTCATTGGGAAGGAATGTCCTGGTGGGAAGCAGCTTTCAGGCAACATGCGACAAACGTCTAGCTCAGTAAATTGCTGTACGCTTGCTAAAATTGCAAAGCCATTTAATGTACCTCTGCAAATCTGGGAAAGTGTTTAAAGTCTGTATTATCAACAGCAGCAAAAAAGAACTGTGAAGGAAATTAAATGGCACTTTTCTATGGCTGTTCACATGTGGAGGGGATAGAGGAATTTAGAAGTCTTGCAATACCTGCATGTTTTCAGGAAGTGGCCAGCACAACTGCAGCTCTCTCTTCTCTGAAATTTAGATCAGTGCCTGACAGTTCAGGGTCCTGTAATGGACACCCTAAACCTTGGCTCTGTTTAACATCAAATCCAAGCTCTCTGATTCAGACCTCTCCTTGGGCTTCTGGATTTTGTTATGTCAGCCCATCAGACAATTCAAGTCAGATGGGACTTTTTCTGATGTAAAAATAGTATGGGATAGATGGATTTAGTTTATCTAAGGATTATTTCATAGACATCCTCAACTTTAAAGGCAGACCAGCTTAAATATCTTACTACAACACAGGAAAATGTTTGGCATAGGGATTGTAATAAAAGTCAAAACTTAAAGGACTCTATACCTGAATATAATCTTACTACTTACAGCAGTTGGTGTGACTTCTGTGCCTCTTTTTCCAAAACCAAATTGGAGCAGATATGAGGGCATTTTGACCTTACGGTGCTTTGTGATATAAATTAGGCAGCTCAAAAAGGGGTGCTGTTGAGCATGAACACACACTGCAGAATGTGGTGCTCACCATGGGAACTAGTGCTTTAAAATCCTTGCCACAGAGACGTTATATAGCCACAGAGATGTTTTAGTAAATATTTATGATCCAAAGTTGTTCTCTGTTTGGATATTTTCCTGAGAACTTCAAAGTGCCTTTCTGTGTACATATTTTCTCTTTAAAAACAAAAAGCCTTTATGTGTGGGGTTTTTTTTTGTTTGTTTATTGTTGTTTTTGATTTTTTTTTCTTAACAGGAAAAAATAAAAGCAAAATAAAATGTGTTTGATATGCTGTAATGCAGCAATTTCTGCTGGGCAACTGCTGAATGAGAGGAAGAAATAGTGCTGGGGTTTTGCCATTTGATTTTGAATTCCCTAATAGCATGGCACAGAAAATCTACGGCTTGGCGTATCTGTACAGTGTCATTTAACACATCGTAAATGCTCTAAAGTGCCCTCCCTAAGGTCAGATATCTGCAGTCAGCTCAAGGGAGATATTTCACAAGCATTCTGGAAGCATGAGCCTGAAAACAAAGGCTGGTTTTTAAAGTGCTTTAGCAGCCCCAATTAGCCGCAACTCCCACTAACTGTGATGCAGGATTGCTTTCAGAGCTGGATTAACTCTCTGCAAAAGCAGCAATCCTAGTTCTCAGATTGCCAGCTGGCTACATCTGATGGAAGTGTTCATGGATCTTGAGCTAAATCCTAGTTTGGCTGTTGATTTTAAGTGGTGTTTGATCATTTCAGTACTTAGCACATGGCTTTAAGATTCAGAGTCACTGAGACAGTGACAGCACTGTGTGTATGGCTGGGAGCCTGGTGGGATGGGCACAGTCCCAGCCCCAAAGGGGACAGGAAAGCCCTTCTGTGAGGAGCCCACTCTCACCCTCCCACTGTTATCTTCAGGCTTTACCAACAACTGTAAGCAGCTTGATTAGAAGAGTTTTAGGAAGACTTTGATCTCAAATATGAAGGTGGTCATGTATCATGGAGTGATGTAAGAGAGGGCTAGAACTTTTTCTTGTCTCAAAGGTGTTGATGGGATCATAGAATCAACTAGATTGAAAAAGACTTTTAAGATCATCAAGTCTAACCATTACTACCACTGAACCATGTCACTAAGGGACTCCTCTACATGGTTTTTGAACACTTCCAGGGATGGTGGTTCTACCACTTCCCTGAGCAGCCTGTTCCAAGACTGTCCTTCATGCCTGAATCAGGATTTGTAGTGTGAATGTCTAATTCTTCAAATTGCTCCATGTGTGATACCTGAAACCCCAGCAAAAATAAAAACAAGTGTCAAAGGCATTGTGAGTTTGCCGTGAAGGTCTGTATTAACATGTGACTCTGGAGCACCCCATCTGTAAGCTGGGAACAGAGAGACAGTTGCATTTAAAGCCCTGTGACACACAGTCAAGAAGCGTAACAATGTGCATGCATTTTGGGCACAAATTTCATGAGATGCTGCTTTCAGTTGAGTTGCTTCATTTGGCCAGACTCTTAACCCTTAACAGATCTGGTGGAGCTCTTGTTACGTTCCTCTTACTGTGGCAAACATCTCTGTTTATTGCTCCCAAATGATGGGAGAGGGTCAATATTGAGCTTTCCTTCCCTTTTATCAAACTCATGCAGTACCCTTCATTACCTGAACTATGCTGAAGGTTTCATTACAGTTTGACAAGTCGGCTTTATTGTGAATGGAAATAAAGGGAAAAAGAGATGGCTTCCCACCAGTTCTCAAAATATGCATCCATATGGGAAAGACGTATGAAGAAAAGTGGAGAAAACTCCTCTTTAAAATGTTCCTTAAGTTTGTATGTCCATGGAATATTGCCTAGTTGAATCCTAATATAAAGAAGTGATTGGTCAAGACATCCTTGAATTCGTAAATGGGTCTTTTTTGCATTCTGAGTACTTTCAATTGAAATGACATCATGTGGATCTGTGATATGCCTGAGCTAAAAGACAAGGGTGGGGTGGAATTTTGCCCTTTTTGAGATTAAAGAAATCAAGGTCATCTAAATGAATTCAAAGAATTTATTATAACAAAGAAAAACATCAAAGCGTGGCATTACTTTGTCTTCGCAACATTTGTAAAATTCAATTTTAAAGTCATTCAACTTAGGGAATAAAATTTGATGTGTGCACATGTCAACTGCTGTAATTCTTCAGTCACCATTAAGACACTGAGCTTTTTCAGCATTTGATCAAAGGTTAACTGCACAGGTTTCACTTTTTTCTGTATTAACCCATTTTCTTCTTTGCACTTCACTAACAACACGTTTCAAAGTATTTAACAGGCCTTCAAATAAATAGTCTCAAGCCTACAGATCTGGTTTTAAGAGGGTGAAGGCCCTACTGCCCCTACTTCTCATATAATCATAGAATCATAGAATAGTTAGGGTTGGAAAGGACCTTAAGATCATCCAGTTCCAACCCCCTGCCATGGGCAG